>APFE030118147.1:206493-223225 GCA_000404065.3 Pinus taeda
TGAGCCCTCCTCTGATGTATCATCACCTGTAACCTTTTCTTTTGCAGCCTCTGTTTGTGTTTGATTGTCGATCATCGAAGGCTCATCATCTGATATGTCAGTCCCTTGAACATTTTCTACTTCAGCCTCCATGTGTTCTACCTGTTTTTGGATGGAAATATCCTGTAATGTAATTTTCTTCTTCTTATACCATAGCTTGAGGAATTTCTTCTGCACATTAATATTGATAGTACCCATGGATTCCATCCAAGGATATCCCAAAACAACATCCATATTATCCATTTCTAAAGCATAAAAATCACCATGCAACACACATTTATCCATAGAAATCTTCAAATCCTTGTACACTTGAACATCTTCATTATCAACCCGTGTATGTTCAATTTGTTTTGCTGGGACTTGTAATTTTTTTGCCAAATTAACACTGATAAAATTATGTTTACAACTAGGATTGATAGAAACAATGATCTTCTCTTTCTGAATCAATCCATGCACCTGCAATAAGGATATATCAGTAGGAAATAACCCTTTAGATTCCATAGGTTCCTTCTTTTCTATAACAATAAAATCTTTGCTAGGCAATGTGACCTGACGAGCTAACTGGCAAGCCTCCATCCATGTGGAAGGGTGTTGAAGTAGAACTTGAGCTTTGATGGCTTCTTTAAGACCGTTGATAAAACATTCCTTGAAGAATGCATCTGTGAGACCCCAAGTGCAGAAGGCTAAGGATTTAAAATCATTAATATATTGTTCCACTGTACCCGTCTGTTGGAGCTTACAGAGACGACCCAAAAAAGAGTCTTCCTGTTCAAGGCGATCTAGGCCCGCCATCACAAAAATATTGGCGAAAAATTGAAATGGTCACAGATCCGTCAATATTGCTCAGAATCCCTATTATAACCTATTTTTAGAAATGGAACCACCATTTTGCATCTGCCCATGTGATAAAAATCCTGATTCAGCCACTGGAATTTCAGATCTGCGTTGCTATTCTCCCGGCGTCACCCAAAATTTCTACAAAAAAGTGCTGATTTTAAATCAGCGATATCTTCCTCATCCGGACTCCGATTCGCCTGATTTTTTTTTTTGAAATTGGGTATTTTTTCACAAAGATTCCAGATCTGCAATTATATCTTGCAGATCTTGCACCAGGACGTCTAGATCTGCGCCGCAAACTCGCTGCCCTGAAAAATTATCTGCAACCCTACTGATTGTTAAATCAGCGATATTTCCTTCATCCGGACTCCGATTTGACTGATTTTTTTTCTGAAATCGGCTATTTTTTCACAAAGAATACAGATATGTAATCAGATTTTTCAGATCTTGAACCAAAACATATAGATCTGATCTGCAAACTCGCCGCCCCTGAAATCCTGCAAAAATGAAAAAAAAAATTCTCCACTTTGTGCCCAAGAAAGTGCTCTGATACCACTTGTTGTAGATCTAAACCGGAAATATTATGATAATAGAAATACCCAAGAATAACAAGATAAAAATAGATAGAAATGAATCTTTATTATCAAACCCTTAAAGTAGGGCAACACCATACAATCACTCCTTAAGGAAGGAGAACACTCCACAACCCATTCATACAAGAATGCTTCTCTTCATATCCCTCCATGTGGAGTCTCTAGCCTCTATATAGGCATCATACATACCATGCATCAATACCATGGTTTACTCATACCATCAACTAATACCATGGGCCCATTACATTATTATAAACTACTTGTGGTCCCTTACATGACATGGGTTAACCACCTTATTTATTACTATGGCCCATCCCATTATTACATTATTACCTTGGGTACCTCCCTCGGTACCCCATATTACCCCCCTTGGGTATATAACATGTTGTTAGTGCACTAGAACTCCAAAGGGATTAACATTAAGTGTTTCTTGTGCATTGGGTCTATCAAGACACATCCGACTCTAGATCCATCATGTGTCTTTGATCCGTCAAAATACATGGTCCACAACTCATTTATACGCAGACTACTTGTTCTGCTATTACTAGTACTACTATTGCCACTAGTGTTACAATGTGTTGTACATGTTTCGTTTCCATCAGTTGGGTAAGGAAGGAGACCCAACTGCATGTCTCATGGGGTTGAGGCTAACTATGCGAGATATCACCCCGGTTGTGTTTCAAGGAGGCAGTTGTTGAACATGAGGCATGTGAAAGACAACAATTCATTATCACCATTGATGGGAGTGACATTATGTGTCGTGTATCTCTTGGATGACACCTAGATCTGATTTCTTTTGCCCTTGTATGGAATCCATAAGTGTGCCTAGTTTGTGGCAAAGTATCCATTCAACTTGTTGGACTAGTCTCTACTAAGCTATAAGCCGTATGCTTCTGGTATGTCCGCAATGATAATGATGATGCATTGGTGAACTCTCTCGTCATGGGATAAATGGATGATCACATCCCATAGTTCACTAATGGTTGGTACGCATGTTCAATCTAGTTAGATGATCTATGCATATGTCTTGCTCCATTGCGCATTGATCCTCTTGGAAATGGAGAGTGGGATGATGTTAGTTGATGTACCAGAGTCAACCTAATAGTTGTGAGCATTGAATTTAAACATTTCAAATGAGAGAAATAATGGAGAGAAAATAGAGTTTGTTTCTTCCATCCAGAGTGTGTTGAGAATAGTTGTATGTGGATCGGGAGATGTGCTTTCTCCCTTGCTAGTAGAGGTTGTGTTGCCTATGGATGTCTGCCCCAATGTACGCAGTAGAATATCTCGTTAATCCTTGATCTTAGCTAAATTGAACAAATAAATGTTTGCATGAGTTTTCTTCATATCTTCAACAATATTTTAGTTAGGAGCTGGTAAACTCACCGAGGTGTCCAGGCTTAGACTCGTGTTTGTACTGTCTGGCAGAGTGTTTTGAAGTTTAATACTCATGGACGTACTCTTGTTTGTAGCTACCTTCCCAGGCTTGCTTTGTATTTTATTCTTTGGAATGGTTGGTGGATCATCCTTCCTCATAAAATTAAGCTTTTCTTGCATCTCCCCAGTAGTAAGGGGAGCCCCTTGACTTTTGAGATTATATCGATTATCTTGCTTTCAAGGTTGCTTCTCGGAGGTTTTCTTCTATGTTATGTGTGCACATTGATACATGTTGATTACCTACACATCACTTGGTGCTTTGTTAAATGTAGCATCTTCTTCATCATCTTTGTCGTCCAACTGACCTTGCACCTTGTTTCCCATGTTGTTTACTTCGTCATATATTAAGTTCACAACTCTTTTCCAATCTAAACAAGTCCTTTCTGAGTGATGGTCATTATGGAATTAGAAAAATCGGTGTTTGCACACATTTCCATATGGAACACTAAGTTGGAGCTCCACGTATTTTTAGCTAGGTAGCTGCTACTGCATGATGACATACTCCTCTTTGGGTTTCTGGGAGGTTGACAGGAGGAAGATGTCTCAACTATTTGTTGCTTCAGTTTAGACAGTAGGGAAAATTTTAAGGTTGGAAAATTACTCTGAAGTTTAAAAACATTGACAAATTTCACTACTCCCTAATATGCAAACTATAAAATGTTTATTGATGTATTTGTAAAATTATTAAATTTTTTAATGATTTTATATATACTCTCTATATAATTTTGGTGATTTTTAAGGTAAAACAAATTTATATTGTAAAATTGGGTAAATAATTTTTATAAAAAATGGAAATTAGTGAATATTTTATTTGGAGAGATCATGGAAAATTAGTCCACCTACGAATATTAGCCCCTAAAGCTTCCCATGTCAGAGAGCTCTGTTGTCAAGGTCTGACAAGATGAGTAAGGGTTTCAATGTCACTCACTTCCCTCTCTTTCACCTTACTCGTAGTAGCCTGGGGCCTCCTTCTTTCATCTTTGGAGTCTTTCATTGGTTCATCATCCTTGATGATTCCATTCGAGCGTAGGTCCTTTTCAACAGTGATCACCTCTTCGCAATTTACATCTAACTTTGGTTCCACAACTTGCTTAACGAACTATGCAATGTTGGTCGGTAGTGCAAACATGTTGTAGTCGACAATGATGGATTCATGAGTTTTTATGTCTACTGCAAACTTGTTCAAGATCTGTGAAATCCTCGCATTAAAGTCTTTCACTTTCTCTTTCGACTCCATCTTGAGACTGCCCAACTATCTAAGCAACATGGCAGGGCACTTTTCATCAGCAATTTTTTCCAGAAAGATTCTCTTGAACATATCCCAGTTCTAGATGGAGTTGACAGGAAGGCTATGATACCAAAACGTTGCTTAGCCATCCATGGTACACGGAAATAGTCTACATACAATGTCATCGTAACATACCTCGAGTGTCGATAGATGTAGGTAAAATTTGTCCAAGTGGTCTTCTACCTTCACTATTCTGTTGGGGTCAAAATTTGTTAACAAATTCTCTGCATGCTATGGAATCTTGTAAAAGACACCCAGAAGAGCCAATGGTTCCTGAGTTGTCCATTCCAAATTTTGACCAGCCAAGCCTTCTTCTTCTTCGTACAACTCCTCTTCTTCAGAATCTGATGGTTCTCCCTCTAACCTGGTTGGTTCATCTCTGCCTCCACCTCCTCTACTATATTATCCCTCACCTCCTGTACCAAAGCCCAAGACCAAGATCACAAGGCTGTACTCTTCTACCTATCATAATACTAGAGGTTCCTCTCTGTTCTCAATAGCTTCTACTAAACCTTCAAAAGTGGAAAGAACTACTTCTTCTAATGATGAGACAACAACTCATGTGGGAGTGGTCTTTGGCTTCTTTAAGGTGTATGGAAGATCTTGTACTCCTAGGATCAGTCCGACTTCTTTAGTAAACTGATGGGTGATGGGACAGACAAAGGGGAGGTGCTAATATGAAACTTCATGTACATGTCTAGGAGGTAAGGATTGGCCAACTTTAGAGTTTCACATAGGTGGAAAGGATTGCAAGTTATTGCCTTGAATAGACGATTGATGAGTTTGTTTCAGTGGACATTCAACCATAAAGTACTCGCAGCCCTCCTTCTAGCGTCATAAATGCTAATGATGCTAGACCTGCCAACATTCAAGGGATCTGCCTAGTATGAAGTCACTAATAGGCATCACACCATTTGGTGTAGGAGTCCCATCTAGTATGATGGACCATTTTCCATTATCTTTAAGATATGTCTTATCTCTTGCTTGTCAACACATGAGAGTGGTTCACTTAGTCTTCAAAACGCGAGGTTCATGTTCCTGGAGATTTCTTAGTGTAACTTGTGTCTAAGTTATTTCACTACAAAGGGGGAGGGTGAGGGTGAGTCTCAAGTCGAGAGGGAATAGTCTCAACTCAGGTAGAGACACACAAAATAGTAGGATCTATGCAAATCCTAGCGTAGTAGTCACAAACAGAAAGTGAACAAATAGCACGCACAACACCCAGCAGAGTAATCCACATAAGTTTGATGAACCTGATAACAATTTTACAAGAATGAGTTTGTTTAGTGTCCGGCGGAGTACTCCACACATGTGAGACAGTGGTAACAAATGATACAACACATTTCCAACAGTGTATGCACTAAAAAAATAGAAATAGTTCAACCATCCTAGTACACGTTAGAGCAACATGCATTACAAGCATCTAAAGAATAGTCTTACAAATGAATACAATACATGTGTGAAAATTTGTTAGTCTGTAAACAAGCTTCTAAATTAAGTAAAAGTTCCAAGACACATTTGTGCACCATAAATCGGTAACCTCAGTAGCGAGAGTTAGAGTTAGTGCTCGTTCCTCAAAGAAAAGACTACAGACTCTAAAGGCTATGTGGGAGGAGCCAAGGTGAAAATTATTTTGCATGTACAAATGAGGGGTATATATAGTGAAGGGTGAACTTGACCATTATGACTGTTTGACTTACATGACTCTTCAATTAACATGAATCTTCAACTTCAATGTGGGTCTATTGGAATTCCATGTTACATTACATTGATTACAACACGTATGGACCATAATAGTCATGTGGCCGAGATGACTCATGACATGAATCAACATGACACTTCTGGTATGTTCATGTTGATGGTGGTGTCCATGTCAAGCTGATGTGTTGGTGAGTATTGAGTGTGCTATTGGTGTATCATAGCTTCACCTCCCCATGAAAAGGTTTGCAGAGTCTTTAATGGTCTTGGTGTTCAATTGATTTTACATGTACATGTGTCCTCTTCGCTGGTACTTGGCTTTCTTCATGTGTTCATTCATCCACAAACAAGCCTCCTAGCATGTGCTCCTTGTTCATCTCATTTGTTGTTGTGCCATGTCTCATTGATGTACCTATTTCTGCAATCACCCATCATCAGGTACATCAAATCTAGAAATACCCTAGTCTACCATGATGTATCATCTTTTGTTTCCAGGTGCAAGTGACTGGGACATTATAAAAGGCCATGAAACCGTGCGAAGCACATTTGATGTTGGGATGCGAGCATTTAGGGCACTGTTAGGAAAAACTATGTAGAGGTTACAGAGAGGCTGGGTTGAGTAGTCTGAGGAAGCAATGACATTTACGAGATATGGCTCAACTAGGAGTAAGAATTCGATAGTTTTTCCGAGGAAGGCAGTGTGACCAGTATGAGGCAATGGTAGTGAAAACTGTGATGTTTTTAGGAGTGGAGATTAGGCTAGCAAGGGCACTCTTTGGAAACACTATGCAATTTCCTAGGACAATGCAGTGACAGGCAGTAGGTTCTTGTACCTCATGTCTGCGCACTTTCTTTAGGTAGTGTAGGAAGGAAAGTTGGACAACTACTGCACATTTATGGAGATGAGTGCAGCCCTAGATGACTGCTCAAGTGAAATTTTTCGGTTGACTAGTCAGAGGCTTGATGGATAGGCTTGCATGAGGCATAGACTAAGATGGATTCTTTGGGTGATAGTCAGCCAGGTTGATTCTAGAATTGCATAGTGTAGACTTCCTGAAGGGTAGCCTCAAGCTCTCCGCAGTCCTGGGCAATAGTGTTTGGTGATTGAGGGTTGAGACTGCGCAATGCAGCTCAGTGGAGGTCTGACTGATGGAGAGTGTTCTGGTTGACAAATATTTTGGAAAACGGTTAAGTGTGTGAGTGAGTGAACTCATGTATACATTTCCTTGCAAACACAAACTTAACATGACTCGACAACAATACACCTCAAACCACAAGACAAAATATGCTCAGTGTGACTGACTGAAGGCTGAGAGCGACAAGTGTGACACTTCAAATAGATAATTGAACTACCGTGATGACACTTGTGTGAGATTGTCTACGACTTCATGTGTGATTGTGACAAATGCTCGCATAGAGAACACAACGCGTACACAAAACAACATACCTTCAACATTGCTAGAACAAGACTAGAAGCATGACATTGCAACCAACATGGTAAAAGATGATCAGTGATCAGTCAAGAAAAGAGGGTGTAAAGACTCGATAAGAGCTCATGGGATGAGCCCGATTGTCTGCAATCATCAAGGAAAAACCAAAGAAGGCTCTAAAATTTGATGCAAACCAAAATTTTGGAGGGTATTGAAGCCTATAGAATAGGAAGTTGAATCCCTACCATCTACCTAATAATTAAAATTATAGAAGGCCTACAAATGTGTTGTCACAACAAAATTTAAAGTAAAATTATCCTACAATAAGCAATTATAAAAAAAATCAAATCAAATCACTATAGAAAAGTGATCGAACCTAATTTAAAAAATAAAATTATTTTTAGATTTTCATTAATATAAAAGAAAAAAAATCAACATTACGAAAGCAAAAACAATTTTTCACAAATTTTATAGTGAAAGAAGTCAACGGCAATTCCTAAAACATGGTAAAACCAAAGATCGTGTATTTTTTTGACATTAAGATGATTAAATATGAAAAATCCTTACTCTCAAACTAAAATAAGTAAATCCACATTAAATTATAATTTCCATCCAAATTAAATTTATGTTTTTTTAATTTATAATTAATTTAATGTCAACTTTTGAAATCTGAAAAAGAAATGAAAAATTATAAACCAAATAATTCTTGTTCTTAACATTTAATAAACATATTTCTATAATAAATGAAAATAATCATCATCATATAAAATATTTAAATTAAAAAAAAATTATAATGATAATAATAAAAAAAAAAAAAAAAATTATGAGTGGGCTTTAAAACCTAGTATGATATGATTACATAAAAAAAAAATACTTACATTGACAAATTAAAAAAAAATGTAATAACAAAAAGAATTAATAATACCAAAAATAAAATACTTAAAATTCCACTTTTAAATTTATATCGAACTTTTATATAACAAGAAATTGGAAAGTGAAAAAAATAAATTATTTTTTTAGTATAAGAGAGTATTATAATCCTTTCCACTAATTCATATGGATTTGGGCAAATAGCAAGTAAAGTAATATTATAAATAATACATGTAATTCAATTATATTAGTGTAAACATTAAGACACAAAAAGATATTAATTAAAAAAATTCATATTTTTACTATTAGTTATAAATAATATAAATTTTATATCACCTTTATTTACACAAAAAATAAATAATTTTCTTCTTAAAACATCTTATATTTTCCACTTCCATTATAGAGAGAGGTATTATTTTCATCATAACATGAACTACATATGTAATATTTAGAAAATATTAATAATAATTTTATTTTTCAACTTTATATATAAATCAAATATTTCAATATGCATGTTCAATAAAAAAAAACTAATTTCATCATTGATATTTCATTGTTAAGCTTAGTAGAAAAACCATTAAATTTAAAATCTATGAAAAATTTTCATACTCATGTAAATAAACTATTTACCATCATGTTTTTCCCACCATCATTTAGGAAACTATTTACACTAAAAATTAATAAGAACAAGATGGAAATAAGTATAAAGAAATTAATTATTTTATACCATTTAAATTGTGTGAAATTTGATTATGTGATATTTTTTTAAAATTTCAATATATTGTGTGAATAATCTAGTTTTTATCTAGGATAAATAAAATTATTAAATAATGTTTGTAAAAAGTAATCATATTATTGATAAATAAGGAATGGAAAAAATAAAATTTTGATAAAAATAAAATTTAGAAATTTAGAAAAAAATTCGTCATTATAATTGTTTGTGTGGTTTTGTTACATTCATTTACATCCTTCCATAGCACATAGATCTCTTCCCTGTGGTACACAAGATCACACTGCCAGAAAAAGCAAAAAACCAAATCAAAATAGGAATATGAAAAAAAGTTTATAAGAATCTTCAAAAACTTATATGGCCACTCATGGATAATTAAGAATGTGAAGTGAGATCTTTATCTTTATGGAGAGAAATTCAAAAGACGAACTTTGGTGGATGGCAGTATAGGATCGACCACCGAGAAAATGAAAGTATAGAGAAGCAGATTTTACTGACTCTCAAAACCACCAAGGGTGGTCACATTAGGATAGCAAGGAGAAACAATAATTATAAAAAAATAGGTAAGGAATCTATATTGTTGTTTTAGGCACCACAATATACCAAGGCATATTGTAACGCCCCAAAAATGTCATTTAAAATTATCGAGAATTCTTAAGTAAATATTTACTGGGTATTTAAATTAAGTGTTAATTCATTTTGATATTTAACATTAAGTGATTGAGGTTGAAAGACTAGGAAACATCTATTATGGTTATCTAGTGATTACCTAAATTATTAGTAACATTACTTCAACATAATAAAACTGTTTTGATTTAGTTAAAAGAAATGGTTACCAAGAAACAGTTAACCCTCTACCTAAAAGAAGGAAATATAAAGAGGGGAAGTAGGGGGGAAAATATCTCTCCTGGAGCTGTGTGAAATAAACCAGTGGGAAGATTTCCCTGGACAGTCAATAGAGAGTACTGAGATGAAGGTTAGATAGTAGTCCTGAGGCCCTTAGTACTAACTGTAACTGGATAAAATCCAACATGGAAAGGAGAAAGTGCTCTGGGGGAGTCTGAGGATGATTGCCAGATTCATGGCTGGGAGGAGAGACTTTCTAGAAAGTATTATTTTTATCGTTATTGTTTGCAGGATAATAGGTAATTAATATGAAGAACCCCCAAGATTTAGAGTTCGTCTATATTTCTTATTATAGAAATACGAGGTAATAAATGCGTACTATGCAAGTTTATCAAGAATGTCAGACTGCAGATGTTATACTTAATTAACCAGATAATTATATGAATCAAACAATAGAATGTTATTAAGAATGATGGGTTTTAGAATTTATATCTAACTTACAGGTCAGGAAAATAAATCAAAGAACAGAGGAATCACCTCTGTATCGAAATCATGAGTTATATAATGAATATAAGGGAACCAATTACATGTTTGAAATAGGAGATGATTGTTGGGTAGCATAACTGAATATAACCTAATAAGGTAAATAAGAGATATACAAACATCCTTCTTAACAGATTCCAGATTAAGTAGTTCAAACAACTGATTACATATCAAGATTCTTTTGCCTATGATGAATTAACAAGAACATACCAATGTGTATATTTAAACTTGACTGTAAAATTTCTCGGAGTAAACTTTTCCCATGAAACTCTTTTTAATGAATGAAATGCTCGCTTGCACAGTAAAAATTCTAAGCAATTTTGCTGAGCCTCATATCAAGTTTAATATATTTATTTTCAGTCAAATGAACATAATAAATACTATGCAAGTGGGAATAATGTCACAGGACCTAAAATTCGATAACAAAAAATAAATCTAAATGCACATATCGCAATAACCATTGCGTATAAGATTAATCCATATGAATTACCATTTCCATGTAAATTAACAAACATCAAATGCTAGCTTTCACATATAACAATAGATGTACAAATCATCAATTCAGAGTAATCTTAACAAGTATCCATTGCAAACCATTTCTTATAATAGTATCTCGTGGAAACTATCAGTTCAGAGTAACCTTAAAAATACATTTAAGGCTACCCAAGAGGCACTGTTTATTCTTGGGCACCATTAAAAAAAGAATATTGTAAGGACCTTTCCTTAGGAAGGCAAATTCAAACCCCATAACCAGTCATATGTTGATACATTTAATAATTGATAAACAAAAATATGAGTAGAGTATTTGATAGTCAAACTTGTCGAAGAAATAACTTAAAATCAACATTCGGCATGCATAATTTAAGCTAGAAACTGTAAGGATTAAAACCCTCCATAAAACTATGTAAAAATAGGTTGAAATAGTCAATTAAGTTCGTGGCACCATCCTGTGAAAGGAACAGGAGTTTGTAAACCCTTACGAACTCAAAGGTTGCAGACCAAAACTTCAGATTGCCCATGTGATGGCTTACCTACAATAGATGACCATCATTTTAGCAATAGCCAATCAGTTGAAAAACACTTTCTGCACAACAACAAATAAATAATGATGTATTAGGGTTTCTTACCTAATATCGTGGCATTCCCATTATAAATAGAGAAACCTGCAAGAAGCAAGGAGGGTTTACTATCAATTGAAAGGTCAAGCTAATAAATCATAACCCAATGAAAAATCTTAATGAGAAAAATTTGTAATAAAAAGTATGGTTGTGGCAAGCATTCTACCTTTTCTTTTGTGTGTCAGTGAGCTGGCAATCATCGACTATCCCTATCTCCTCTAAATCTATACCTGTGAAGAAGTTTCAAGTACTAGAGTAGTTTTACAATGGACAACTCTGCGGTAATACAAAATTCCTTAGGCGAGAACCATTAAAACACACATAACTTTAGATTTCTACCATACGTATGCTCAGAGGCACTCTATTCAACCCCCTTTCAAGCCAAGGCATGCCTTGTGTTTGACGGAACTCTGGAGGGAACCTTAGCCACTACAGAGTAGCAAAAAAGGTCCAAGAAGGAGCAACAATGAGTCGCCCGAGGTCCAAAGGTGTGAAGTGGAGTAGAGGATTCATTTCTAGAACTTTCTCACCGTTAGATCGATGGAAGGAGATCAACAGTCGTAAATAAAAATTCTTGGCAGGATAGGACACTAGAGCCATGCCTTGGGCAGGTTTTTCGCCACGTGTTAGCACATGGGGAATCCAACCATGAAATCCAGGGTATGAATAGAGATTTACATTGATAACAGAGTACCATTTTCTCAATCTACCCACCTAAATATTAAAGTCTAAAGTATAGTTATATTTGATCGGTGAAAACCTTTGTAAATCACATTAATTACTTTTGTTTGTATGTGTATAATCTATGGATTGTGGTTATAATATTTATGTTGGTAGAAGAAATACATTAATTTTTTATATGAGAAATCGATGTATAGATGTTATAAATGGTATTAGAGCTCAGGTTAAAACACTGATACTCTTTGGGGAATAGTAATAAATAGGAAATGATCTTTGCTTCAGTTTTTTTTTATGTAACTAAATCAATTTATGTGTATAACAGTTAATAATTGAAGAATCACACCAATAAAAGGGACAGGGAAAAATGCAAGGGAGCCATCGACCAACCGATTCACCCAGTGCTACATATGTAAATGTTAATCCTGATATATGGATACAACTGGAAAAGGAATTGTGACAAGCTAATGAAACATTATTAGAAACGTTTTAGCAGTTGTGTGCTGAAATGATGAATTTAAGATCAGATAATGAAAGACTCTACGAAGAACAAGAAAAGATATTACGAAGTCTGTCCAATAGACAAAACCAATGACATCCAGATCCCAGCGTTAAAGACCAGGAAAAGACACCAACAACACAACATGGAGAAGAGAACACTTAATCCACTGAGAAATAGAGAGAAGATGAAGAAGGGCACTCAGAAAATGTGTCCGACCAGCAAAGAACAAAAAGAAAGAGAATTGAACTGCAAGGTGAGTTAAAAAAGATTAACCCATCACTTTTTGAAGGGGACTCGGAAGAAATAGCAGAAGCTTGGCTCATTGACATGGTCAAATATTTCCAGATTTATGAATACATAGATAAACTGAAAGCAATATTAGTAGTTTATCACTTAAGAGGAAAATCCACGTTATGGTGGGAAGAAATAAAAAAAGTAAGGAAAATGAATGAAGAGGAGGTTACGTGGCAAGAATTCCAAAAGAATTTCAAATATAAGTATTTAATGAAGCATTATTATGATGATAAAGTAAAGGAATTCCATGAGTTAAGGTTGGAAACCTTAACCATGGATGAGTATGTAACACAATTTATCTCCATGTTACGTTACATGCCTTACATGCAAGAGGAAAAGGCCAAAATTCAGTGCTTTATCAACAATTTACCCAATTTTATGAAAGAGAAATTAGAGTTTGATTACCCGAAGACAATGGAGGACGATGTGCGGAAAGCCTGCATCTATTATCAACAAATGAAATAAAGGAATGAAGGATCCAAGGGAAATTTAAATAAGAAAAGCAAATGTCTACCTCCAAGTAAGCATTCCAGATTTGTAGGTAATAGAAGTGTACAACAAAAACCCTTCAACAGATTTCCACACAAGAATCAACCCAACATGGCTTACACAAAAAATAGACATTCAGAAGGAGTTACTAAATCTATAAATGAATCAGAAACCAAACTGCCACTACAGTGTTGGGGATGCGGAGAAGCACACTATTACAAAAATTGTCCAAGTGTGAAGGTATGATTGCTAAGCAACCTGTCTCTGTTTTATTTGACCCAGGCACTAGCTTAAGCTACGTTAGTCCTAAGGTGGTAGATAAATGTAATTTTCCAAGAAGTAAATTTTCTAAACCATGGTTAGTCCAACTAGCCACAGGAACAAAAACAAGAGTAACTGCAAGGATGAAACATTGCCCCATAATGATTTCAGGACAACCAATTTATGTAGATCTCAATATACCTTTGGGCTCTTATGACATACTAATCGGGATAGACTGGTTAGAAAGGTGTTGGTCCTTGGTGGATTGCAAAAAGGAAACTGTCAGTTTAATTTCTGAAGCAGGCAAAAGGGAGGAACTCCAAGGCAATAAAACTAATACCAAGTTAGTCCTGTCATAGCTAGTTAATTAGGAAAATGTATTAAGAAGGGTTGTCAAATATATGTTGTTTAGGTGGGCTTCACAAACATTAAAAACAAGAAGACCTCTCTAGAAAGTATTCTTGTTATTCTAGAATCCGTTGATGTATTTCCAGAATCTATTCTAGGTCTACCACCAAAGTGTGACATTGACTTCACTATTGAATTAATTCTAGGTGCAACCCCTATATCCAGAGCCGCTTATTGCATGAGTATTCCTGAATTAACAGAACTCAAAATGCAGTTGCAGGATCTTTTAGATAAAAAGTATATTTAGCCGAGTGTATCTCCTTGGGGAGCCTGTGTCTTATTCGTATGAAAAAAGGATGGAACCCTGATCGATTATCGACAATTAAGCAAGATTACTATCAAGAACAAATATCTGTTACCATGTATTGATGATCCTTTTGACCAGGTACAGGGAGCCAAGGTATTTTCGAAAAATGGTTTAAGATTCGGCTATCATAAAATAAGGATAAAGGAAGAAGATATTTATAAGAGAACATTCTGCACACGCTATGGTCATTACGAGTTCGTGATATTTCCATTTGGCTTGACCAATTCCCCAACCATATTTATGAGTTTAATGCATGGTATTTTCCAACCTTACCTCGATAAATTTGTGTTAATTGTCATTGAAAATATCTTAGTACATTCCAAAAATCAACAGGAGAATAAAGACATCTAAAAATAGTATTGCAAACATTAAGGGAAAATTATTTATGTGCAAAATTCAGCAAATGTGATTTTTTTAAAGATCAAATCAAGTACTCGAGTCACATTATATCAGTAGATGGCATTACAGTGGATTTGGAAAAGGTCAAAATAATTATGGAATGGACAGTCCCAAAGAATGTCACTGATATCTAATCATTCTTGGGATTAGCTTGGCATTACCGTAGATTCATTGAGGGATTCTCAAAACTCTCCTTTCTAATTACCTCCTTAAAGAAAAAGCGGCATGCTTTCCACTGGACAACAGAATGTCAACAGAGTTTTGAAAAACTAAAACATCTACTCACTAAGTGAATTCGATTTTGAAATGAAACATGTAAAAGGGAAGGAAAATCATGTGGCTAACACACTAAGTAGGAAGTTACTTTTTATCTATGAGGTTTAGATGAGCCAAGTAAGTTCAAATATCCCTGAAATCATAAAGGAAGCAGCTAATAGAGACCAAAAGTATTCCTTCCTTTAGAAACAAACAAAATAAGCTTTCTTGAAAAATGAAAAAATAAATTCCGATAATCTCCTTACCTTTAAGAACCGAATTTATATACCTAACCAAAGCTCGGTTAAACTTTTTGTGTTGAATGTTTCACCAGAAGCCTTGTGCTGGCCATCCTAGCTATTAAAAAATGCTTTCATCCATCAAGAAAGGGTACTTTTTGCCCGTATTGAGGAAGGACATTACAGAATACTTGTGCAAATGTTTTGAGTTTCAGTTGGTAAGGTAGAACACCAGCATCCTGTGGGGTTGTTACAACCATTGCCCATTCTACAATGGAAATGGGAGACTATATCCTTAGATTTCATTACTGGCTTACCTCACACAAGAAAGAAACATGATTCAATTGTGGTGGTAGTCGAAAAGTTGAGTAAAACATATCACTTCATACCAGTGAACTCCACATACAAAACCATAGAAATTGTAGACATATATATGAAGTAAATTTTCGTTTACATGGAATACCCAAAGTAGTAATCTTAGATAGGGACGTTAAATTCACTTCCACCTTCTAGAAAACACTCTTATCGGGTTTAGGTACTTAGGTCCTATTTAGTATTGCTTACCATCCCCAAATGGATGGACATACTGAATGGGTAAACTAGGTGTTGGAAGATATGCTACGCATGTTTGTGATGTAGCAGGCACACAAGTGGGAGGATTACCTCCATTTAGTAGAGTTTTCATATAATAATGGACACCACGAGTCACTAGGCATGAGCCCCTTCGAAGTGTTGTATGGGAGAAAGTGTAGAGTACCCATAGACTGGAATAATCCAGTTAATAAGTTCGCACTAGGTCCTGATATGCTACCAGAAATGGAGGAGATCCCTCCATTGTCCTTGGAGTTGACTGGCTCGCACTCTTGGGCCAATCACAATGGATTTATAGGAGTTATATATGAGTTTTAAGCAGAACAACTACACACATACCCTTCGTGGACTTCAGGCGGGAGCCCCCTCTATCATCAGCTCGCATAGGATGGAGAAATTGTTAAAAAAGGGCAATCATGGAGTTGTAGCTCAATTTAATGCC
Source organism: Pinus taeda (assembly GCA_000404065.3). NCBI lineage: Eukaryota > Viridiplantae > Streptophyta > Pinopsida > Pinales > Pinaceae > Pinus > Pinus taeda. The sequence goes on from APFE030118147.1 coordinate 222,788, forward strand.
ATCCAGGTAGTCAAAACCAAGCAGCCGCCAATTCATCCTGAGATGCAACATATTTTAAATAACCATCTGCCGGCCTTTGACAAGCCTCAAGGGCTTCCACCCTCGCGAGGGGAACATGATCATAGAATCACCTTGGTTCCAGGGGCCCAACCCCCAAATGTGCACCCATACAGATATTCATTTACCCAAAAGAATGAAATAGAAAGAATCATCAAGGAACTTTTGGAAGCCGGTGTCATTCGTCCCAGCATCAGTCCTTATTCATCCCCAGTGGTCATGTTGCTCAAGAAAGAAGGGGAGTGGCGGATGTGTCCTCACTTCAAGGCCCTCAATAAGTTGATAGTCAAAGATAAATTTCCCATCCCGGTGGTTGATGATTTGCTGGATGAACTCAATGGGGCTCAATTTTTCACGAAGCTGGATCTTCGCTCAGGCTAC
>APFE030118147.1:224242-246518 GCA_000404065.3 Pinus taeda
CAGGATGATATTCTTCGCTACAAGGACAGAGTCATAATATCACCAACATCCACCCTCAAAAGTCGCATTTTGACAGAATTGCACTCATCTCCCATTGCAGGACATTCGGGCTTTCAGAAGACATATGCTCACACAAGAAGATCATTTTTTTGGATAGGCATGAAAAAGGACATCCTTACCTTCGTAGCAGAATGCGATGTCTATCAACGCCATAAAGGGGAAACCGTCAACACACCAGGCACATTACAACCGTTGCCCATTCTGGCATCAATTTGGACGGAGGTTTCTATGGATTTTATTACAGGTCTTCCAAAGTCAGGGAACAAGTCAGTCATCATGGTTGTTGTGGACCGATTGTCAAAGTATGCTCATTTCTGCGCTCTACCCCACCCGTTTACACCAACTTTGGTTGCTCAATCTTTCATGGATCATATCTTCAAATTGCATGGTATGCCCACTTCTATTGTGTCCGACCGCGACCCGATCTTCACCAGTAATTTTTGGCAGGAACTCTTCAGAATACAAGGCCCTCAACTAAAACTCAGTACTTCCTATCATCTGCAAATAGATGGTCAAACCGAAGCCGTCAACAAATGTCTAGAAACCTAACTTAGGTGTTTCACTTCAGAAAAGCAACACCTTTGGGTACAGTGGCTACCTCTGGCTGAATGGTGGTATAACACCAACTATCATGCCACCACCAAAATGACTCCCTATGAAGCAGTATATGGTCAACTCCCTTCTTCACCTACTTCGTATCTCAAGGGATGCTCAAAAGTACAAGCAGTGGATCAACTCCTACAACACCGCGCAACCATGCTCGCCCATCTTCGAGAGAATCTTCATCAAGCTCAAAACCGCATGAAGCAACAGGTAGACCAGCATCTCTCAGAGCGCCAATTTCAAGAAGGGGATCAAGTCTTTTTATGGCTCCAACCATATAAGCAAACATCACTCAAAGACAAGGGGTGTCAAGAACTCTCTCCCAAATTCTACGGACCATATCAAGTACTTCAGCGCATTGGAGAAGTGGCCTACAAGTTGGCCTTCCCACCTACTACAAAAATCCATCTAGTTTTTCATGTCTCATGCCTCAAGAAAGTGATTGGGAACAATTGCAGAATTCAGACCAATCTACCGGAATTGGACGAAGAAGGGTCCATCTGGCTTCAACCAGAACAGGTACTAGACACACGAGTCAAGCAACTGCACGGCCTCATGATTAAGGAAGTCCTAGTCAAATGGAAAGACACCTCTCTGGAAGATGCAACTTGGGAGACAGCCACTATTCTGCAGTAGTTTCCGCAGCTTCAGCCTTGAGGACAAGGCTAGTCTTAAAGGGGAGGGAATGTTAGGGCCCCACCCTAACCCCCTTATCTATGTAATGGGACCACGTCATAGTCAGGATTCAATAAAGCCCATATTAATAATTGTAAGTGGTTAATCCGCAATTAATAACGGAACCAGAGTGAGTTGCAAATGGGTCGTAGTATTAGATAGATGGTATTAGTAATACAACGGTATTGGCCCGTGGTATTGCATGTATGAGTCATATATAAACGATAGAGACTCCCTGCGAGGAGCATCGTGTCTTATTTTGTAATCGAGCTCTACTCTATTGGAGGTTTCCCCCTCGAAGAGGTAAGTGAACATTAATCTCTGAATAATAAAATCATTACTATTCTGTGTTCTGGGTATCTTTTCTTCGCATATTCTGTGTTCTGGGTATCTTTTCTTCGCATATTCTGTATTTGGGTATCATTTGCAGGTTAAGAGCATAACATCAACATTGGGGAAAACCACCCAATCCAGACCTTAAAGGCAGTTCCTTTTCCATTTGGTGTGGTTGCTCCAACTGGATATAATGGGACCAGTTTCCCAATGATTTATGAATGGGATGGATAAGTGTTTTATTTACTTATATCTAATGGAAAATGGTTAAATATTTATTATAAAATGAAATAATGTAATTAACTAATCTATCTCGGGAAATCTCTATTTTAGTGCAATTCTCAATGGTTCTGATTGAAAAATAGGCATGTAGATGACTTTACTTTAAAAAAAAAATATTCATTCATATGATAATTACCTTGTTCAAGTAGTTGAACAAAGTAACAATTAAAACATTATTGCATTGATCTTTATATATCATTGACACATATATAGATGAAAAATAACAACTCTTGAACATTCAATAGTGATAAGTAAAAGAGATTGTTGTAAGAGCTTATACACACATCAATAATAGCAAAATAAATGAATTCTAGTTCACATAAGAGAATGAAGCAAAAAATAAATTATAGTACCATATGTGTTTGAATCCCCTCCGACATGAATTGCATTTGGATCCCACTTTCTAACTTGGAAATACTTTAATAGGAAGCAGTAGTGCATGTCAGACAAAAGTACTCTTCATTAAAACTCAAAATTCAGGTCGAGTCTCATAAAAAACTATATATATCAGAAGCACAATAGTGCAACTTCCGATCCAAATCTTAATACAAAATTTTTAGGACCCCTTCTAAAAACATGAAAGGGTTTATAAATACTATCTAAACTAACTAACTATGAAATAAAAATGTTGTGAGCTGGTATAACCAAATCACGAATATATGAAAATATCCCTGAAATAGACACGCTTGCAGTCAGTAAGAATTGTTCATTATTGGGAGCAGAGAATGATGACGAAGGTAGCCAGTACAATGGAGGTCAGATTGTGGCATAGGGAGGCAAGTGGCGGACAAGGACGCGAGAAAGATAGCTGGGGGAAAAAAGGAAGGTAGTTTTCAGATCAAGGGTTTCACTGTGCAAAAGAAGTCTGGGAAAAAGGGTAATGCGCTGGCACCTTCTCCCGAATACCCAAGTCTCAACATCAAACCTACAGGAGGTTTCAAGGCTTGAGCGTATTCCTCGTGACTCTTTCCAGTAAGATTTAACCATGGATAACCCTAGAGAAATTATAGACCTGGACCCAGCTCTAGAGGATATCTTATCGGTCTGGGGGAAGGACTTAACCGCCCAAAACTTAGAATGGTATTTTGGGTCATCAGGCAGTCAAGGAAATGGATCTTTCATTGGGAGGGTTAGGGAACAACAGGTCGTCAAACGTTTCACTGGAAGGGAACCTGGATCTAAGGGTTTAAGCAGTCAAGGTATCAAGGGTTTTCAGGAGGTATGTGTTCCAGAGGAAAACGATCTGCAAGTAAGGATATCCCACCCTATCCAAGAAAGTAAAGGTAAGCCTTTCTCTATGGCTTCCTTTCTATCAGGAGGCCTCAAAGACATTGTGAATTACTGCTCGACTTTAGGGTTTAGGAATGATATGGGTATTGAAAGGGCGCCGGCAGTCACCAGGGCCATCCTTGCCAAAGGCTTGGTAAGCCCTAACATGAGTGAAGGATGGAAGGAAGCCGGATCAGGTGGGCTCCTGGAACCACGAAAGAGTCACTCTGGACATGGAATCGAGAAGCAGTATGTGGATTTTGAATTGACAAGGCTATTTAATGACCCACGCAGCAAAACAACATCAGACTCCACCGTTCTAAGGATCCCCATTCCGGATAGGAATGAGCAGGAACAACAAGAGGAGGTGAACAGAAATGAGCCAAGCGTACAAATAAGGGAGGAGGGTTTCAGGAATAGGAAGACATAGGGGAAAAGGAAAAAACAGAGGCCGATAAAAACGAAGGATTTAGAAGCAAATTTAGTGCTGGGAATGGATGTGTAGATAGAAGAGGCATTGGAGGTGGCTGAATGTACACTGGTAGGAAGAGCGAGGGGCAAGAAATACACAACCAATTTCATCAAATCTTGGGGAGATCAGAAATGGCAGTCGAACCTAATCAAGAGTTTCAAGGTGTCGGTCTTAGCTAAAGGTTGGTTCATGGTGAGGTTTGAGACTAAGGAAGCAGCAGACTGGGTTGTAGGGAGGAATTGGGCCTTTGGAAATATACCTGTGTTATTCAAAAGATGGAGTCTGATGTTTGATGCGATGCACGAAGAGACTGATGTGTTTCCAGTATGGGTTCGGGCTCCGGGGCTGCCCTCTTTCCTCTGGGTGGAATCGATGTTCAAGTCCATAGGAAATATGTTGGGCACCTACCTGGAAGCGGATATGTCTTATCTTCAAACATAGAACAAAGTTATGGCAAAGATTTTGGTTAGTTTAAATCCTCGAGGAGGACTAGCTGAAAAAATAAACATTCAGTATAAAGAATACGTCTTCGAACAGCTATTGGACTATGAACATCTTCCTTTTAGATGTCATAGATGCCACATCTATGGACATTTGGCTAGGGATTGCCTGTTGGGGAGGCACCGAAGAAGGTATCAGAAGACGGCAGAACAGGTGGAGAAGGTAGCAGAACAAAATCAGTCTTTCCAGAATTTAGAGCCGGCAGGGATTCAGGTCGAGGAGGCTATGGAGGTGGATAATCCTCAAGAGGGGAAGTCAATGGAGAAAGCCATTCAAGTCACTCCAGACAAAAGGGGAGCAGCTAATAACATGCCCAAGAATGGAGTTTCGACCAAGAGCCCATCATAGAACCTACAGCCATTCCTAATACAATCTCCAGCGAGGACTTAGAGGGTATGTGTCTAGATTCAAGTATCCATCTTTATCTAATTCCGAAATAAAAGATGCTTTCTTGTTTTCTGGAACACATAGTAAAAAATGCATCCCCGATGATCAAACTTTTGTTGAAAACTATGTTGAAAATTATGTTGACAACATTACGGCAGCCATCCCTTCCTTAGATCTGAATCTTGAAGATGCTCCTACTGAGGAGGCAAAAACTGATCCCTCTCTTCTTGTATGTCACTATAATCTTAGATCTCTAGATAAAAAACCTGAGACCTTAGAAACGGTTGGTGGATAGGTCTGATTCCTTCTCAGAGCCTGAAGAGGAAAACAAGGGGAAGGAAGTCCAATCTATCAAAAGCTCAGGTAAAAGCGAAGTATGATATAGCTGACGGCAAACAAATGTCAATCCCTGGGGTGCTTAAAGCAGTGCAACCCCATGAGAATGTTATAAAATGATTTTTACATTCTAGAATTGTAGGGGTTTAGCCATTAAACCCAAAAAACTGGCTCTTAGGGAGATGGTTATGAATTCAAATGTCGATATCTTTTTGCTTCAAGAAACTCTAGGGAAGAGTGCAGAAGTAGAAACAACTTTAAATACCCTCATCCCAGGCTGGTATTTTACAGCAATAGACTCCGTTGGACAGTCGGGAGGCCTAGCAATCAGCTACAGGGAAGGGCAAATGAAGATTGTAAACCAATGGGGTATGAATCATGCGATGGGAATTGAGATTCAATCACCAGAATTTGGCTTCCCTTTAATAATTTTAAACATCTATGGGCCATGCTAGGGGAGGGTGAATTTCTGGAATGGCCTCCTGTCGAAAATGATAGTGAAATGCAATAATTTGGTTATGGGTGGAGATTTAAACTTTTCCATTATAAGCGCTTAGGCTTGGGGACCTTCGGCCAGGGAGGACTCTCTATCAAATTTCTTCCTGAATTCATTAAATTCCAATAATTTGATAGATGTAAACCCAATAAAACTAAAATCGACCTGGAGGAATCAAAGAGTAGGAGAAGGAAGAATTGCTAAAATATTGGACCGATTCCTTCTAAGCGAAGAGCTGACCTCCAGAATTCCAATGTTTAGGCAATGGGTAGGAGAGGGAGGATCTTAGAATCACTTTCCAATCTATCTGGAGCTATCCAAACCTCTTTCAAAGCTGACAACACCTTTCAAGTTCAATGCATCATGGCTGTAAGAGGATTCTTTCAATAAATTGTTTAAATAAACTTGGAGACACCCAGGCAGAAGCTCATCAGAGGAAAGGGGGTTCTTTTTTATGGAAAACTTAAAAGGACTAAAGAAAGAAACTATTGAATGGGAAAAGGCCAGAAAGCAAAAACAGAACAAGGAATTATTCCAAATCAATGAGGAACTCCAAAGGCTAGAAAGTACTGAGTCGGATGGCTATGCATCCCAGGAATCAAAGGAGAAGATTCTCTCACTTGAGAAGCTCAAAAATCAAATTATTTTGGCTAGAGAGGAGGAATGGAGGTTAAAGAGCAGAGTGATATGGCTAAAAGCCAGGGACGAAATTACGAGATTTTTCCATAATTATGCAAAAGGGACTCGAATATAATATGGAAGTTAAAGAATGAGGAAGGAAGGGAGGAAAATACCTTTGAGTCTCTCTCAAACCTGGGAAGAAGTCATTTTCAGAACATGTATGCTGATCAAGGTGAGATTACTATTGCAGAAGTAATCAAGACTGCTCAAAGCTTCCCTCGGTATTTGGAGGAGGAAGAAGCGAAGAATTTAATGAGTGAAGTAATAAAGGAGGAAGTTGAAAGTGTCATTAAATCAATGGCAAGAGACAAAAGCCCTGGTCCGGACAGGTGGACCATAGAAATCTTTCAACATTTTTTCGACCAAATAGGAGCATAATTAACAGAAGTGGTCGAAGAGTCCAGGAGGAAGTGAGAGGTATACCACCCGTTCAATGCAACTTTCATAGCACTCATTCCTGAGACGGAAGTCCTTGAATCCTTTGAGGATTTCATACATATTTCCCTGTGCAATAGTATTTACAAAATCATTGCAAAAGTGATTATGGTCCGAATAAAGCCGATTCTATCAAGATGCATCTCCAACGAACAGTTTGGGTTCTTGGATGGCCGTCAAATCCACAAAGCCATAGGAGTGGCGCAGGAGATATTGCATAGTGTTAAGCAGATGAACAAGAAAGGAGCTATAATTAAAATCGACTTCTCAAAATCCTATGATAGAATAAACTGGATTTATCTCAGGATGCTCCTAACACACATAAGCTTTAAACCGGACTTCATCAGCTAGATCATGGGGTGCATCACTACTGTCAGCTTTGCAGTTCTCATAAACGGTGCAGCAACTCCCTTTTTCAAAGGGCAAAGGGGTTGAGGCAAGGATTCCCCTTGTCACCCTTGCTCTTTCTCTTGGTTGCAGAGGGGTTGAGCCAACTGATTCAAAAGGCCAAAAGGGAAGGCAAGGTAAAAGGCCTAGAAGTGGCAGTCAACATGTTCATCTCTCATCTCCTTTTTGTTGACGATATTTTAGTGTTCTCAAGTGGAAATACAAATGAAATAAAGGAATTAAAAAATATTCTTGGCCTTTTCATGAAAGCAACAGGGATGCAAATAAACTTCAAGAAATCTCAGCTAATCTTGGAAGGTTTGAACAGGCAAGAGAAAGCCCAGACCTCTTCATTTTTTCCCTTTGATATGCGCAGCATGGAAACCCCATTCAAGTATCTAGGATTTTGGCTGAAGCCCAATGCCTATAAGAAAAAAGATTGGAACTGGCTGATTGCAAAAATTGAAGCCAGAATTACGCATTGGAGTTATAAATGGCTGTCCAGAGCGAGGAGATTGACATTAGTCAAATCAATGCTTCTATCCATGCCGGTATACTAGGCAGCATTAACATGGGTCCCAAAAGGGATTCTAGATAAAATAAGGAGGATATGTAGCAGATTTCTCTAGGCTGGTTCAAAGGAGGATTTTGTCCTTCCATGGGTCGCTTGGGAGAAAGTGGCAAGGCCTAAAGAGTGGGGAGGATGGGGGATAAAAAATCTCTCTGATTTCAGCCTCTCTTTAGCAGCCAAATCAGGGTGGAGAATAATTAAGATGGAAAACCTCTGGATGAGAGTGGTAAAGAGAAAATACATAGATCCAATACCTTTAGAAGAATGGATCAGGAATCCAAGTAAGAAAGAGAAAAGAGCTTCAGTGGTTTGGAAAGCTACTGTGGAGGCTTTCAAAGTGATTGAACAAGGTTTGGCCTGGCAGATTGGTAATGGGGAAAATCTGAGGGTAGGAAAGGACCCCTAGGTTGGTTGTAATGAAAAATATGCCCTTTCACCTAGTTTAATCAGACACCTCGAATCCAAAGGAATTCTATTCCTAAGTCAGGTAGAGAAAGTTGGCTTTTCTACAATATGGGATCAAGCTTGGAAAAATGGAGAAGAATTAGATCTTAGACCCCTCTGGTGGAACGAGTGGAAGGATTATACCCAAGAACTATCCAGATCAAATGTAAGGTTGAAAGGCAGCCAGGATCAATTGGTATGGGCCCACATGGAATCTGGATCTCATTCCCCAAAATTTGGATATAACTTCATAATGTCGAAAAAAGGATGGGGAGAACCAGAATGGTGGGCTAAGAATTTGTGGAAACTCAAATGCCCGACAAAAGCCAGATTATTCTTTTGGTGCATTCTAAAAAGGAAAACTCCTACATGGGACATCCTTCAATCTAGATATATGCAAGGCCCGGGGAGGTGTCCTTTATGCAAATCTGAATATGAAACCATCAATCATCTGTTTTTAGTTTGTCCAGCTGTTAAAAATGTGTGGGCGGAGGTTGGAAAATTGATGAACGAAAAGATAGAATGGGTAGGTGAAAATCTCCCTGAGGTCTGGGACAGATGGTGGAAACAATATCTTGAGGGAAACATGCGGAATCTACCTCCCATCATCTGTTGGGGGGTCTGGATTGCTAGGAACAGGTGCATTTTTATGGACAAGGAATCCACAACAGATTCAATAGCAATTCAGTGTACTTCTATCTACTCAAACATTTCGGAATCAGAGGAGGAAAGAACCCCCAGACGGATAAGGGAAGAACATATTAAAGAGGGCATCCCATGGGCATATTTTGATGGGGCTTCGCAGAACAATAAAGCTGGAGCAGGGATGATTATTCATGTAAATGCTAATCAGACTTTAAAAGCTTCAGTGGGGCTAGGGTCAGGAACAAATAACTTTGCAGAGATGTCTGCCTTAAAATTACTTCTTTGTTGGCTCATTCAAAGGAATATCTTCACAGTTCAGATCTTCGGAGACTCTCTAAATGTCATAAACTGGGTTAATGGCCAAAGAAACTGCAAACATTATATGTTGAAACCTTTATTAGAAGAAATACATGCTTTAAAAATATCTTTTAATGTGTTCTCATTGTGCCATATATATAGGGAGCGCAATGTATCAGCAGACAAACTTTCTAAGGAAGGTTTTCAATAGGATATGGGCAGCTGGAAAGTAGTAGAGGAGGATCATGGACAGATCCATGTGTCGGATCATCCCCCAAACATCTAGCTTCCAGGATGCTGATACAGTTTCTATTTTCCATAAGTTTTGATATACATGTCATCGTTTTTGGAATGTTGTGATATATTGGAAACTAGTATAAAATATACTGCTTAGTATCTTTCTGTTGGGTTGTTTTCCTGCTTCGACAAGACCCAGATTTAGACATGGATCATGACTCTTTTGGAATGTACCTCAAGATTTGTGGCTAGAAATGTGAAAAGATTTATGACTTTTACGTTTTCAGAAGATACATAGACAGGTGGTTTTTACAGGAAGGACAGCTCAGTTTTTTGTAGCAGCTTTATGATATATTTCATAACAGCAAAAGGAATTCTAAGGCATATGCAATGTAACTTTTTATCTCGTTAATAAAAAGTTTGATTTTTTCTTCGGAAAAAAAAGAATGGTTCATTATTTCGGCTGACTATATTTTGGCTTGAGCTGGCATATTGCGAGCATCGATTGCAGTTCTGGAGGATGATTCATACGCAAATGTAGTTGGGCAATATATGTGGCATCAGTAGTTTTAGGAATCATGTAACTGATTGCATCGGCTAAAAATTTTATAACTATCCTTTGACTATGTGTTTTAACAAGGAAGAATGAAAAGGTTTTCCATGTTAGAGTTTGAATGCCCGCGATCATTCTCTCCCTCTTTTCTAGCTCCTATTTCCATGTCTGCTCCAATGTTTTCACTGATGGCAACGTCCCTGGAGAACATTATGAAATTAAATTTGACAAAATACAGAGTATCATTAATTAATTCAATCAAATTACTAGTCACCGATCTGCATCTTGAAGTCGCCCTTTCCGCTTACATCAGTTGAGATTGCCATTCTAGGAACATGATTTCCTTATGTGATTCCAGAATTTGTGGTAGACTTGTAGCTTGTCCTTCCTTGGTTTCTTTTCAAGAGAGAAACTCTATTAGTGTTTCATCTACCTGGTCCAATTTGTATCTTGTATCAACTGACTTATCAATCATAGATGAGGAAATTTCACATAGGGGTAGAGCAAGAGAGATATTATTACATAACAATCTCAATTGATTAGATAGTGCTTTAGTAATTGGGAGAGCCTTTGATTTAAATTCTTCCAATTGAGGAAATCCTTTGAACCTTTCTATTTGTAGTGACAGTTGAGCGATCTATTCTTCTTTTGATTTTATCAACTATTCATTCATTAACTTCAGCTTATTCAATGCTTGGGATAGTTCCTTTTGCTTCTGAACTACATGTTGATCTATCCTTTGTTTTTCTTTGAGCAATTGCTCGTTTGACTGCTTTTGTGTTGCTAATTGCTACTCTAACTACTATATCCTCTGCTCCTTGTCATGTACCTTCTCTCGTGTTTTTTCTTTCTCAGTGATCTTTTCCAGTACAGGAGTCTTATTGGTAGTTGTTTGTTCAATTTGATTGGATGGTTGAACTGTAGGGATTATCGTTAATAGGTCTAAAGGCAGAGTTTGCAACCTCTGTTCTCTAAGCCTATTAAATATTTCTAGCCCTTCATCTTGATACCTGATTCTAGCCAATCCTTTAACTTGAAATAATGTTTTAGCTGATGAAAATATATCATCGAAGTCATCCACTTCATGATCAAATTTAGCAAGTTTGGCTTGAGATGTGACATTATAAGAAACATGTCTTGGACCATATTGCCTATTAGGAATTGTGGCAAGATTCAGCATTGACATCTTTTCTGTCTCCTTCTCTGCATGTTTGTAGTCATGAAGAGTGAAAATTTCGCATCATAAAGGGAAGTTTAGCCACATGTGTTTCATTGAATCCTTGAGGGTTCTAGATGTCCCTTACACTATTATTTGATAAGCCAATTCCCAAGCTAACAATTTATCAGGCACATACAGGGGGGAGAACATGGGGTTTAGTAAGGCTACTAAAAAGCCTTATATAAGTAAATTTCTCCTCCCCAAACCAACTACCTACTACTGTCTAGTCAATTTATACCTCCTGGGATATCCTGGGGGTAGGCTTATTAAAAATAGAATAATATACATGGAGAATAAAACCATTGCAAATTTTATACAAGTGATTTTTGTAATGCACCCTCCATAACTATTGGTGGTAAATATGGATTGGATTCGGGTCTTGTGGAGTCCATCTCCATCCGAGTAACGAAAATTCAGAATTGAAACAAATAGTATCCCTAACGTATACACTGTAATAGAAAGGGGGAATGGTTCGAGAAGTTTTATGTGCATTTTTTCTGAACTCTAAAATCATTGTGGCTAGTTTATCGGATAAAATATTTGCCCAATCCATCACATAACCATTGATTGTAGCTTCAATTAGAGGGACCATTTCTATAGTGAATTTGGAAAAATCATGTATTCCCCACATCCTACACATCATAGCTCAAGCATAGCAGTAAGGAGAAGCCAATGAGTCAATAGAGTACTTACCCGATGACTCATGCTTGTGCTTTTCTGGGAAATGCATCCACTGCTTTATTGGGGCTGACTCTGATTCATTTTCCTTCACAAACACTTCTAGGAATGCCTTGTTGTATCGCTTCTCAGGTTGAGGTAAGTGATACATTTTCCTAAGATCCTCAAGCTGAAATGAACCGAATATCCTCCCATCAGCTGTGAAAAAGGTTATGTCCGAGACTTGAATTTTTTCTACCACCCATCTTACTATGTGAGTGTATGGCAGGATTTTAGCTTGTGCTGCTATCTTGTGAGGATAAGAACAAGCCAATTCTTTAAGAGTTCCTTCTAATTTGTTGGTTGAATTGGATGTGGCTTCCTCTGATAATTCATCGGGCTCCTCTGCTTCTATCAGATTATAAATTCTCTCCCAAATAGTGTTTCCTAGACAAGGACATGCCGTATCTGAGATTAATCCTTTATTGCTTGGTTGTGGTTCCTTGGCAGCAGCAGTGACTGTGGACTTCTTTGATTTCTTCCCCATTTTCTTTGGATTTCTAGTTTCAGAAGAATTCTACACAAACAGTTGCAAACCGTGATATAGAGAAAGTGTTGCTATAAGCCAATGTGACAATGAATAGAATTACGTTGATTGGAATATGATAAATGAAATATAGTTAAGGATTACCAAGGCTAAAATATTTTAAAAGTTCTACCCTTAACTACATTATTGAATAGCCGTTTAAATTGTCAATCGTGGTAAATAAAATCATAAATGCCCATCACATTGCTCATATGATGAATGATTATTTCAAGCGTGCTTTAGATTTCATTGATCGATGATCAACGATAAATCACAGATCAGCTATCGGGAGTGTCGAAGGGAAGGGCTTTAGCACTTGCTGTAAATATCTTTGATTATCGAAAGGTGATATAATATAATGCATGCAAACTTTTTAAATGTACATTTACTTTTTGAGATGCGCACCTAATTAACATATTGCAGTCGAGATTTGGCTTGAGCTTTATCCCTTTGTCATGTGACTCCACTGGTTTCCGATTGTGATTTGATTTATCGCATCAGAGTAGTTGAGGGCTTTGTTTTATTATACCATTGGAATTTGTTTTCCTCGATTTACCGATTACGATTACCTTTTTGGATTGGAGAACTGGGTGAGCTTTTGTTGTGTGTGTGTTTCCTTTGATATTGTGATATGCGATCTCTAATTGCTTTATCGCAATATAGAATGGTTTCGTAATATTTTTTAAAGCAAAACTTTGTTTTTTATTTAAAAGGCTTTATACAATGATTCATTTACATCGGGCCTTTTAGTAACGATTTTCCTGTGATGAGGTAAATACCATTTTATTCACACATTTAACTAAGCTTATTTTTAAAGGGACCCATTTTATATTAAGATCTTGTGTAAAGATTTTTATGAAATGGGTGGTTGTTGTACAGCACAACAGTTGGCGATTCAGTGGAAGAAACAGTTATCTCTGAGAAAATAATATAATACTTTAACTTCCTAATCTGAAAACCTTAATAGATAGAGAAAATCTAATATAACTAAGTAATCATAAATTCTAAATATAATGAAAACTATTTTTTCTATCTCTTTCTCATCTCAAAATTAAATACATTATGTAGATTATCTTCCAGATACATCGCACTAGGTTTCTTTCTGATCGACGTTTCGAACCAGCAACGATGGTTCATTCTCAGGATGTGAAATATTATTAAAAGACTGCTTTAATTTCTTCAAATAGATAGAGATGAGATGCTTAGCCGATAGATATTAGAATTTTTAAATTTTTAATTTATTCTATTTTGTTTTAATTATAATTTTAATTGTTTTATTATATTTTGCTAATTTAATTATATTTTGTGATATTTAGGGATTTGAAATTCATTATCTAATTATTATCTTATTAGGTTATGGTTATATTAATTTCATTAGGGTTATATTAATTATATTTTTATTAATTTTTAATTATTTTAATTGTTTATAATTGTTATATTGATTTTAATTAATTATTATAATTATATTTTTTACTTATAATTTTTGTTTTAGTGAATTATTATTATTATTTTCTTAGGGTTATTTATGTTTTGTTGTAATTGTTTTTATTTTGAATTTGTATAAATTTTAATCATATTCATTTTTAATTATGTGTCTTGATTATTTGTTAAGTTTTATTGCCTATTTTCCTAGGTTGTGGAGTTTTTATAGTTAAGATATCAATTGATGTTTATTTGTTGTGATTTTTGTGAAATTCTATTTTATTAAGGTAGTGTATTATTTAATTATAATGGATTAGATATTTTATGTATCCAGAAGATAATCTACATAATGATGAAACTTGCAGAAACCTCAAAGACAAATTAAATACATCCTATGTTTTAAGTAAACCTTACTTGGTTGATAATGATAAAACAAAAGACTTCTCCAACTTAGCTTGTATAATCACTCCTTTGTCATAGGTGGAGCCACTGCTACCAACAAACATCCATAGTCTCAACAGGGTTACCTTTTAAACATTTAATCATTCATTATTCCATCCATTTCAGAGTATAATTTAAAAGAATGAATCCAAAAAGATACGTTTCCACATTTTTTGTATTACATTTTCTTTTTCCTTATTTCTTTATTTTGTAAGATAAGAAGCCACTGTCCTGGTTTGGTGGCCAGCTGTTGACAATGCCATTCACTGGTTGTAATTTAACTGAACAAGTTGGCTCGTGATGAGACCCCTTATCTTATAATAATAAGCCATTACTCTACTTTGGTATGCATTGTTGGTAATGTCAGTTGAACTAGTTCCCTATGAACATGATAAGCAGGCTTATGATAAGACCTCTTATCTTTTATATCGAATATATTTTAGAATTACACTAAAAAATCATTAACTTTCATGAATGGGGTGAATAATTTTCTCCTTAAGAGAACATAGATGACATTTTTGAGAGTTGAAGATGCTAAGATTGAATCAGTGTTTGCTTTGTATTGATAACCATTTTTAGGCTTCTAAAACTTTAGAATGATTTACAGTATTTTCAAGTTTTGAGAAGATTTCCCAAAAAATAAAAAGGGTCTTCAGAATCTAATTATACCTAATTTCCTAGAACTTTCCTTTTCCTTCAAAGATTTCATCTATCAGAAGTAAATATTATGGCTATTTTCTTTCAAGTAACCTTTTCAAAATAGTAAAGACCAATAGAAGGTTATTTACAAATTTATTTCCCAAGACAAAAATAACTGATTATTCACACAAATATAGCTAGAAATTTAATATTTACAAAGTGAAAAGGGGTTACCTCCTTAATTGAAGATTTTTTTCAAAATAAATCCATTTATAGGAAGAGAATCTCTCTTTCCTGATAGATCTTGCAATATGAATGTAGATGGGCCTATGTTCACGCTGATTTGGAATGGTCCATGCCACATTTTCTGAAACTTAATGTGTTTTCCTTTATCCTCATGGGCTTTGTCCCACTTCAAAACTAGATCACCAACTTGTAAATGTTTTGAGCTTGTTAAAGTTGTATCGAAAGAAGACTTCATAATTTGTTGATGCTTTGCATGTGTAATTTGGGCTTTCTCTCTTTCTTCCTCTAGTTTTAGGATCTGATCATGTCTCAATTGAATGGAGGATGAGGGGTTTTCTTCAATTAATTGCACTAAGGATAGTGATGGAAGTAATAAGTTTGATGGTATAACAACCTCTTTTCCACACACTAGATTAAATGGAGAAGTGCCTATTGAGGCCTTCTATGTTATACGATCTACCCATAGTGCAAATATCAAAGACTTATGCTAGTTTTCATGATTCTGCTCAACAGTTCTCTTAATGATTTTGATAAGATTTTTATTGGTAGATTCTGCTAAACCATTACCCTGAGGGTAGTAGTTGGCAAAATATTTCAATTTAAATCCTCTTTTGATAGCAAATTCAAGTATAGAATTACCAGAGAAATAAGATGCATTATCAAAAAAGAACATTTGGGACACCAAACCTGGTAATGATGAAATGATCTATGAATTCAATGATTGCCTCAAAGTTTGTTGTCTTCAAAGGAATTGCTTCCACCTACTTAGTAAAGTAATCAGTAGCTGTAAGGATATACCTGTGTTGCTTGGATGAATGTGGAATAATTTCTCCAATGATATCCGATCCCCATCATTCAAATGGTTGTTTAATGTTGACTAGTTGCAAAGGAAAAGCTAGCTTCCTTTGTCTTCCACTACTGAATTGACATGCTTGGAATTTCCTCACATATTCATGAGTATCTCTAAATAAGGTGGGCTAGTAATACCTAGCATGAATGATTTTTTGGGCTATTGTATCAGCTCCAAAATGTCCTCCTTCTGGACCATCATGTAGTTCCTGCAAGACCTTCTGCGCTTCAGGATTTTCTAAACATCTTAAAAAAATTGAATCATAATTCTGTCTAAACAGTACATCATCAATAATCATGAAATTTTTTGCTTTCAGTCTTATGGCACGCTTGTTTTTATAGGAAATATTAGAAGGACCATATCCATTTTTCAAACAAAATATCAAATCTACATATTGGGATTTAGGATTAACGGTACTCATCTGATTGATTCCTTCAATACCATTTGTACCTTCATGTTCCTGAATATTAGAAGCTCCTGCTTATAACCTACAAAAACCTTGGCCTTTGACAATCTTTGCTGGTCTAATTTCCAAGTCATATAATGTTGTGACCCAATTTTCCCTTTTTTCTCCCAATTCCCTTTGAACTAGTAACTGACTTACTGCTGAAAAAGGAACTATAACTTTCATATGGGCCTTTAAGAGAAAGGGCCTGAAGTGTTTAATGGCTTTATATACAGCAAAGGCTTGCTTTTCAACTTTGAATTAATTGAGTTCAACACCTTAAAGGTTTGAACTATGAAATGAAATTGGTGCTTCCAAGTTTTGATTATTGATTTGTGTCAACATTGCTGCGTAAGATGAATCAGATGCAAGAGTATATAGAATTAAATGATTTGGAAAATCATGAGTGTTTGATGTAGGAGAATTTATGGTTGCTTGCATGATCAAATCAAAATCTTCTTTTTCTATATGTACCCATTTTAAACACTAAGCTTTTCTTGATCATGGCTTGTAATGGTAAAACAATCTGTGAAAAATCCGAAATAAATCTTTTTACAAAATTAATTTGGCCTAAAAATGATTGCATTGTTTTTTTATTATGTGGAAATGGAATTTCAGAAATATCTTTGATTTTATCTGGATCAATATAAATACCATCCTTTGAGACAATGAAACTTAAGAGTTTACCTTGGTCAAGAGAAAAAAGGACTTCATAGGATTAAGTGAAATGCCATACCTTTTATAGCGCTCAAAAATTTGTTTCAAGTCATGTAAATGATTTGATCATTTCTTAGAAAAAATAGTAATGTCATCTAAATAGACAAATACTGATTTATTGATTAGACCTTTGAATGCAATGTCCATTACTCTTTGAAATGTAGCTCCAACATTGATTAATTCAAAAGGCATTTTTTGATAGGCATAAGTTCCCCAATTGGTTCTAAAGGTAGTCTTAAGTCTATCATCAGGGTGGACCAAAATTTGGTTATATCCTGAAAAACCATCTAAGAAGGACATTAATTTAGAGCCAGCTATTGAATGGAGAATTTGCTCCATGGTGGGTAAAGGGAAGTTATCATTTTGACTTGCTTTATTAAGATTTTTAAAATCAATACAAATTCTAATGTCACCATTTTTCTTCCTTACTGGGACCATGTTGGACACCCAATTTGAATGTCTAACAGGAAAATTATCTTAGCTTTCATAATTTTGTTTAATTCAGCCTTTATTTGACTCTCTAAGTTAGGATGAATCTTCCTTAATTTCTATTGTACTGGTTTTTCTTCAGATATCATCGGAATTGTATATTGTATGATAGATGTATCATACGTTTTAAAATCATCATATTTCCGAGTGAAAAGATTTTTATATCTATGGAATAACCTGATAAATGCAATTCTTTCTTCTGAAGAAAGTGTTAATCCCAAATTCATGTTTTGTGGATTCTCCTCAGTACCAAATTTTATTAATTCAAATCTCAAAGTAGAACTTTGGAGCTTTGAATTAGTAAGTTGTTTAAACGTATCTTTGATGTCATAAAGATCTTCAAGTTCAACCACTGGTTTGGGTATTGAGTTTTCTTCAAGCTTTTCTTTCATTTGAAGATCATGCTCACTTTCATCAATAATTTGATCATCATAGGACTTATCAGAAGTTAAGAAATTTAAAATGTCATCATTATGATTGAACACTCGCCAGTTAGTGACATTGTCAGGAATCGATGATCTAAAAGTTAATTCTACTGAAAATCTATCAGGACTGTAATCTTCAAATGGGAGGAGCTTAGAAGCAACATTAGCTACTAAGTCTGTTGCTGCATTCTAGGATCTAGTGATAGGAGAGATATTCAATGGTAAAAATTGAGATACAAGGTCTTGTACCAAAGATTGATAATGTTTAAGGTGACTAGAAAGGCAATGTATAGTATTTCTGACTTGTCTTATAACAATTTTAGAGTCACCGAACACTTTCAAATATTGAACTTTGAGACCAATTTCTTTATAAAGTCCTTGAATCAAGGCTTCATACTCAATAGTATTGCTTTTGCATTCAAATTCTAATCTGCATGATAACATGGTCTTTTCTCCCTCGGGACTAACCAAAATACATCCTGCCCTTGCACCTTCATTAAATTTAGACCCATAAAAATATAATGACCAAAACAAAGATTTATCTACAATTTTATTTACAATTTCCTCAGCAATTTTAACACAGCTTGATGTATCTGTTTGGGAAAAAATTTCAATTTGAGATGTGAAACTATTAACAGAGAAAGGTGATGATTGAGTAGAAAAAATACCAAAGAATGATTCAGATGACTAGTTACCTAGAATGTTGTTTTTGAATGCTATTGGCTAGTTTTCTTGTTCAAAATTAGTAATAGTATGAGTCATATGCTTCTCTCGATCAATCTTTATCTAATTTGGC
This sequence comes from Pinus taeda, assembly GCA_000404065.3. Taxonomy (NCBI): domain Eukaryota; kingdom Viridiplantae; phylum Streptophyta; class Pinopsida; order Pinales; family Pinaceae; genus Pinus; species Pinus taeda. Next base: position 242,839 of record APFE030118147.1, read on the forward strand.
TTTCTTTTATAGGGTAGCCACATGTGCGACCAATCAGTGGAAATGTAACCATGAAGTTTCTCAGACTAGTCTCTACATAAAATCAAACCATAGAACTCAGGAATATCAGTGATTAAAATGTCAATTCTCTAAACAAATCTTGCGTCAACTGATAACCTAATGGTAACTGAGTTGACTTCTCCTAACACTTGGACCTTAGTTCTATCCAATTGAAAAATATGGATTGCAAAATTTTGGGGTTCAATATTCATTTTAAAACAAACTGAAGCTGGCATTATATTCAAGGAAGCCCCTGAGTCAATTGTGCAGATTTCTATTATAAATCTCATAGGTCAAGAGAAAATGATGAGTACGGGAATTTGATCTATCTCTGATTAGAATAGCATCAGTGGCTTCTACTCTACCAGGAGGTGGTTTACCTGTTTCATTAGTAGCTTTGGACAATACAACACTTGGAAGAGGAGAAGAAGGTACTGCATCTAACTCTTTAAGCAGCAGTTTTTGTTGATGTTTGAGTTTACTAAGATCAAACATAGTGATATTTTCCTTTGTTTTCTTCATGTCTTCAATAATGTTGTAATCCATAGAGTCTGTAACTACCAACGTTTTAGATGTTGAAGGTGGATATGAAGATGATGGCTGATTTTGAGAAGGCATCACTGTAGAATTTTTTGTGGGAACCTTTTCTTTAGTAGTGGTACCTATATTCCTTTTCTTCTGAGTTACTTGAATAGGTTTAGGAGTACCTTTACTCCTGGTAGTTACAGAGAAAGCTTCCTGTTCATTTTCTGTATCAGAATTAGGCAATATAAACTCCCAGATCCCATGAAATTCTACAGTTACCTCTTCTTTAGTTTCTTCAGATGATAAGATTGTCTCTTCTTCTTCATCCTCTTTAGGGTCTAAGTCTGCATTGGATATAGTATCTGGGGATTTTGATTCAAGTTTCTTAAAGTTTCTAAATGGCCCTTTTGTTGAAGTCTTAGCTACTTGTTTCTTGACTTCTATCATTTCATTTGACATAGTCTTGAGAACTTTTTGGAGACCTTCCATGTCGTATGGATCTTTAGCAATTTTCATTTTTGAATCATCTTTGAAGGAGACCTTTTTTTATTTTCTATCTTCAAGAGTGTCTTTCTTTTCTAAGGAAATGATGTGTTTCTCTACAGCAAGTGGCTCTTTCATATTTTCTGCTAGAGTCAGTTTTGCAGCTCTATCTACAAAGATAGCTATATTTGAAGGTGTTGATGCCTCGAAAATCGCTGCAACAACATTGGGGGATAACCACCCAGTCCGGACCTTAAAAGCAGCTCCTTTTCCGTTTGGTGTGGTGGCTCCGACTGTTCATCTAGGTCCAGTTACCTTCTCCCTATTGCTATTGGTTTATAATGTACCTTTAACTACCAATAGACAGGGACATCAGATCATTTCTTCTTGCTGATCGGGCAAAAGAATGACCCTTAAGCTGATTTGGGCTCAGCCAAGCCACAACTAAGGTTTTGCCTCTTTGAGGAGAGGACTTAAAGAATATAGATTTTACTCTAAATGCAAGTTTATTCTATGATGCAAATAAAAGAAACTAATCTAAATCCTATCTTAATCAGGCAGATATAGATCTAACCCAACTAAGAGCAAGATGATTAAAATATTGGGATTTTCATATGTCTTGTTTATAATAAATATCAAGTTAATGAAGTAGTTCAATTAACTGATATTATGGTTGCCAAAACACATTCTATTGAGACCTTAAAACTGAAATAATAACCCAATAACATTCAGGAAGTAATTCACGAAATGATATTGATTATCAAATCAACAAATCCAATAACTAAACAATAATATGTGGAAATAGTTCACAACATATTACCACTTAATAAATCAGTTTTAATAAGACAGATTTCTGAGTAAATAGTTACTCAGAAATCAGAAATTAAATCCATAAGAACAGAGATACATGATAACAACATTGAGACAAACTACTCATATTGACAATAATGCACAAATATAAATAAAATGACACATTCCTGTTACCATAAAATGAAATTGATATTTAAAATAATAGTATCAAAAATACCAATTTTATTGCATCCATTCCTTTGTCCTTGGTCTCCAACAGCCCTTTACATTGCTTGAATTGTTGTCTTCAAAAATAGAGCCACAATAGTGCAGATTCTGCCCCTCACACTTAATTCAAAATACAAAGGGAAAATCCTCAATAGTTCCCCCAGATCTGAGATTTTTCACTCCTCTCTCCTACAACTCTAAATTCCAATTACAATAGTGCTTTTAGAAGCCTAAAATTGCAGAGGAGAGCAGCCCTTATTCCATTATGCAACCTGTTATTTATAATATTTGTAAAGGAATTTTGGAGAGGAGAGTTTTTTGAAGAGAAATTTGCTGAATTCCTTTTGCTTGCTCATAATTCCAATCTTCAATTGCTGGAGCATTCTCCTTGGCTGAGATCTTTCTCTCCATATTTCTTTCACTCTTTTTCTGCAAAAAGAAATCAAAATAAATTAAAATGCAACCATCAAATCAAAATAGCATTGTTGGCAATTAAATCAAACCCAATCAAATTCTATTTTAAATAAATAATTAAAAACAAAATATAAGCTACGTATTGATGCATTGGAATGATTTGATTGGTAAAGGATATCATTGGCCAATGGATCTGCAATTAGAAGAGGTTTTGGACAAATCAAATTGAAAACAATAACTCAGAAAATTGATTATGTTTTCAAAATTCAGAGCCTGATCTTCTGCCTGAATTTTGGACCAATAAATGATCAAATCTGTTGGTGAAACCTCCTTCAAAATGTTCTGCTTGATTTTCTCTTTCCAATGAGCTGTCCTGGGCCTCATTTGGCCAAGTAGAACTCAAGTTATGACCTTCCAAAGTTGATGGGTCAAATCTGATATAAATCTGGAAATTCTGTTGCTGGGCTAAAAAAACTCAAAATTATCATTAAAAATTAATTCCTAAATTAGTCCCTAATTAATTCTAATTTAATTGCTAATTATAAACTAAATCAATTATGAAAAATCTATTTATTAATCTAACTAACTGATATCTAATTAGCAATTTCTAAACAAATTTAATCTAATTAAGAACTAATTAATATTAATCTAAATCAATTAAATATTATAAATTAATTAATCTTAACTATTAATTAAATAATATATATTAATTTAAATAATATAATATATATTACGTATTATTTTAAATAATATAATATTATATATTACATATATTAACTAATATATATTAAAACTATCCTACTTATATATATCACCTAATATATGAACTAACGTTAACACAATATATTACCCTAACTAACCTCATTCATTTAAACTAATATATAACTATATTAACCTACTATAATACTAACCTACCATAATATTAACCTATCATAATACTAACCTCACTCCCTCATACGATGAGTGCATTCAACCTACACCCATACGCCTTTAACTCCATACACTAAACTAATATAACAATCTTCACCCTAACTAACATATACTAAAGCCTAACCATATGTTAACCTTATTCATAATCCTAACTTACCATAATCCCTACGTCAAACTAATACAAAGTTTAAACCATGCTTGATACCTCACATTAACACTTCATGAATATCGGGTATCGGCCGTCGGGAGGTGTAGGATATCGGGTCATCGGG
>APFE030118152.1:949-11562 GCA_000404065.3 Pinus taeda
TACGGGAATGTCTCGGTAATTCAGCCACAGCTAAAAACTTTTAACTACTTCACATGCAAACAAAGTAAAATCTCAATGAAATCACCTAAAGTCTCTAAAGAACCAAACAAATTTTGAAGCATACGGCTAAAGAATCTAAGAGATCAGACACACACAAACAGTAACTTTTCGGACCGAAAACACTAGTTGGTGATGAAATCCAACGTCGTAGAGTTCGATACAGAAATAGCGGTTGGAACAGTTACCCTGGCAACCTGCTTAATGAATAGACTAGACCAAGTTTCTCCACTTTAACCGTCTCGAGTGAAGATAACCCCCAGAAAATCCAAGTGAGTCTAGCCGACATCTGCTCCAGGTACAGTGGGATCTTCCCACTACCATCACCTTAGGAAGAATCCTAAAGAATATGGACACTAAGGTTACCAACAGAAACAAATACACCTGGGGGAATAGTCTACGATCCGATACGCATGCAAGGGCAGAGTAGCAAGCTCAATCCCCTTGAAGGCTCCTCGAAATAAACTGAGGTTTACCAACAAGTGACCCCAGGCTCCTCGACAATAATCTGAGGTTTACCGTTTGTAATACGTGAATATCTGGCATCGTTCCCAATGAGGAAGGATTGATTCCCACACTGGTTCGGACACGATCTCGTGCTTCTCCTTTAAGAGGAGCTTTCCCAGAGTATAAATGCAACAATTGGATTTCTCCTACCGCAAGATAAAGCTACTTGTTTGTTTTACTTATCTTGGAGAGTTAATTACTCCCTACTCCAAGATACTAGCCTAAGCTATATTGGTGTATAAAAGCCCTAGAAACAAAAATTTTTCTAGATTGATTTTATATTAAGCGTGATTTTTAGTGGTTTTTGATTAAGTCAAAAGGTGATGGAGATGAAACTTATGGTGTAAAGACTCGACACAAAATCACTATAAAGATGCACTTAAGATTACTAACTAATCTTTTCTTTTCAATGAAGTTCTAGCTAAGAAAGAGTTGGAGGATGCAAAAACTTTAAAAAACAAATCTTTCTTTAACAATCAAATCAAAAGAAGAGTATTCGTTTCAATGCACTCAAAAACGAGACAACTAATTATTTCCACAAAAATTTCTCTTTTCATTCGAAAACTCAAATGCTACTAAGAACAAGCTTTTTCAAAAGAGACCTTTCATTTTTCATTAAAAACATTTAAAACTATAACTAAAGAAAATCTTTGAGAAAACTATTTAATAAAGCAAACTTAAGATCTACAAACTAACAAAAACCCTATTTGAAGTAAAAAGCTCACAAAAGTATTTTTGAGGATGTTTTACTTGGTCACGAGCAAACCACAGGAACTTTTGATCAGAATCACAAAATAAGTCATAAGACAAATTTTGATCCTTTTTTAAATGAAATCCACACTTTCAATTCCACCAAGCTTAGCGAAGTTTTGTAAAGAGGAAAATCAAAGCGGATGTTCTCACAAGGGAGGTTTCACCAATGGTCAGACTCTCAAGAAAAGACTGGTAGACACTAAGGTGATCTGAAGTCCCTACAGCCTCTAAGCTCAGAGCCACTACACAACCAAATCGAAAAACAAACCCAACAAGCAAAACTTCTACGAATTTCACCTAAAACCCTAATGCTAATGAAATTAAACCAAGGAAAGATTTTAACCAGTCACATGCAGGCATGGGCAGAGGATAACTACTAGAAAAACAAAATAAAACTAACTGAAAGAGCAAAAGTCAAAAAATTTCAAAAATTTAGCAGGGTACGCAGGTGCAGAGCTCTCCCAGGTGCGGGTACGCTCTGTGCACAAAGACAAAGTGCGTATAGGTACGCACTGTGATATAAGAGCAGGATGCGGACTTCAACTAAAGTAATGAAAAAGAAAAAACAAAGCTAAATCAACTAAGTCTACCTAAAGCCACACACAACAAGCTAAACAGAGAAACAAAAAGGCAAGTTTCTCAAGTCAAAGTAAAACGAGGAAAACAATCAAGTCCCCAGCGGAGTCACCATTTTGTCACGCATAATTAGTCGATCTTGCGGACAAGATAGACCTTCCTAGAATCTAATAAATACCTAATGACAAACAAACCAACCAGACACTATCTTTCTCTAAATGCGCTTTATAAATAGTGGTAAACAAGTGTGTTTAAGGGCCTACCTCATGTCCAACGCAAGTTCGGAGATGCCTTCACTCCTTTGATCCAAGTAAGTTCCTTCGTCGTAAACCTGCAAGCACAAACAAGGCAAACGATTAAATAACACCTGAATATCCAATATTATAAAACATATTTAACATGAAATTCAAGGAGTCCATGAAACAAATAGCATAAGTTACTTGTTGAGAAAAATGAGCTTGATTGTATAAATTCAAAAGAAAAGAACCTTACAACCTTTGCCTTGACGCTGTACAAGCTCCTTCCAGGGTCCAACAAGAAATCTCCTCTACTTTGACAATCTTCACTCACTCCCTAATGGGGCCAAAAAGGTATGTGATCTCTCCTCTTAAGCTCAAATAGGAAGTCTTGATTTCACTAGCATTTACCCTCAAAAGTTCAGCTTCTAACCTCCCTGGCCACTGACCCAATGCCTCAATTTATAGTGCAATGGAGCTCAGTTACCAGCTCCTCCTTCAAAGGGATAGAGTCCTCCTTCAAAGGGATAGCTCCTCTCAACAAGGGATTAGTTCCTCCTGTGATGGGATGCATGAACCACTTGGAGCGAACAATCCACGTAACAAATGCTTCTAGAAAACTCTAGAATTAACCCAAGATGAGTTTTTTAAGATAAAGATTGCGCCTTTTGACATTTATAGGGGTACGCACCTTCCCCTTTACATACAGAGCGTATAAGTACGCAGATACCTTGAACAAAAGGTGCGGGCCTGCAGGCAAAAGTAAGAGAAAGTGCGGAACCAGAGTTACATTGCTTTTTTGATATCTTTCTCTCTTTTCTCAAGCTTTTTTTGAAAAGCTGAGGTTTAAGACTTGCTTAGGAAGCTGGTATAGGTGATGATAGGCATACACCGACTGCAAATAATCAGGGTGACGATATTTTTGTGTAACACCTGCCCTACACACTCAGTTGTAGGGGTACGTACACTCAACTGTGGACTAGTAGGCCTTTGCGCACTCAACTGCAAAGCCTTATCCTACTCTATGACCCAAATACATGACTTACACTTTGACTCAATGCTTCATCAATTCCTTAGATTCATATTTCTTCATTATTATTTCTACACTTAGAGCCTCGCTCTATTTATACAATCCCATGGTCCACTACAATCCCATGGTCAGTGGACCATGGGTAGATCTTTCAAACTGACATTACATTACAAAAACAAGGGCAAACAACCCTATGACTCTATTATTACTTCACACTTCGTGCCCACAATTCGTGCAGTCTTTACAATGGACTTAGTAAAAACTTGGTCTTTAAGCCCCAAAATATGCCTTCGAAGGATTCCATGCTCAATAGGCCCCCAACACAAACATCATGACTCGCCCTCGAGTCACTCTATCGTTGCAGAGATCTTTGCGCGAGGACCCTCTAACTCTGCTCGAATAGTTGTAAGGTCAGTAACGCACTGAGCGATTGCCTGCTGAATCTCTTGTACACGTTGTTCCGAGACCGTGGTGTCGGAACTGCTTCCCTGCATTTGTTACTGCATCCCCTACATATGTTTATAGTCTCGCGCCTTCTTCCGACTACTTGGAGTGTGAAGATTATGCTTTTATAGGCTAGTCAGATAACTGAGCCCCCTGTGTATGGCTTCAATCAACAGCCATTCACCTTACCTAGGAAAGGTTCTCCATTTAGCTTTACCAGCTGAATTGCACCTTCATCTGTGACCTCCTTAACAACATATGGTCCCAGCCAATGCATTCCGAACTTTCCTGAGAATTTATCAAACTTACTATCATACAGTAACACTAAATCATTTACCTTGAAGGTGCGCCACTTAATATGTCAATCATGCCAAGTGTTTTCTCACTACTTTTGCACCTGCTGATGGAAGCCAACTAGAAACCATTCCTCTTCAATTTCCTCCAACTACACGAGCCTCTCCTCCGGGGCTTCACGGCTTGTCATACCTATGAGCGTTTCTATCCGCATACTAAGCACAATATACTCCATTGGCATGACAGCTTCCACACCATAAACCAACTGGAAAGGTGTCTGTTCCGTTAGTTTCTTGCACATTGTCCTATAAGCCCATAGTACTGCAGGTACGTGTAGGTTCCAATCACTCTGCTACATATTTCATACTTTTGTCAGCGCAGTCTCTAGTATTTTGTTAAATGCTTCTACCATCCCATTGGCTTGGGGGTGATATGGTGTGCTTTTCTAATGATACAATTGAAACTCTTCTGTCAACGCGCTGATTGTTTCATTCATAAAATGTGTACCACGATCGCTCATCAAGATCTTCAAACATCCAAATCATGTCAGTACGTGTTCAAACAAAAATTTTGCAGCCATGGCGGTCGTGCAATCTTTTACTGGCTACGCCTCTTCCCAACAAGTCAGGTACTCTGTCTCAGTGATAATGTCTCTTGCACCCATCTTTCCTTGAGGTTTGGTAGGTCCTACAAAGTCGATCGCCCACTTTTCAAAGGGTTGCAGTGTCATTTGTGGATTCAAAGGCATCTCCTCCCTCCGCGATGGTACAAATAATAGTAGCCCTCTCTACAACAGAAGCAAAGTACATAGCTGTAACAAAAGTTTGTAAAGAGATGTTTTGGATGCAACAATTCCTAGGAGAGATAGGAATAAATTAGGACAAGTATGTGTTATATTGTGATAGTCAGAGTGCCATTCACTTGGCGAAAAACCCAGCATTTCATTCAAAAACCAAGCACATTGACTTAAGGTACCATTGGATCTGGCATGTGTTGGAGGAAGAATAGTTATCCTTGGAAAAGATCCATATAGATAGGAACCTTGCTAATATGCTCACTAAGATTCTACCACGAAATAAACATGAGTTATGTAGAGGCATGGTAGGACTCGGTGTGACTTGATCACTCTTATTTGGCTTCAAGTGGGAGAATATTAAGTGTGAAGCCAAATTCATGAAGGATTCTAGATCCTTCTACACCGCCAGTAGTTTCTAGAATCACATGCAAGATTCTAGATCCTCCTATACTTCCAGTAGTTTCTAGATCATTCCAAATCTCCATCTGAATCACATACAGGATTCTAGATCCTTCTTCTGCCTCTATAAATTTGTAATTTCTCTGGCCAAGGAAGGCAATCTAAGGCCCAAGCCTCTTATGTAATGCAAAGTGATTTATGTTCTCCAGTGATTGTATTATCTATTCCGCTGTTTCTGACTAAGTAATCTTGTTGTTTCTCCATTTATTTGTCTCTGTGAATTATTCTCTACTATTGCTATCTAAATCTCTGAGTATAAATCCACTATGTGTTATGTATGCTCTGCTCTAACAATTTTGACCACATGTATTTAAATATGTTTTGTCAATCTCCTCTATTTTTTGTTGTTTAAATATTCAAACAAAAGATTTATAGCAAAAATGTAACAATGTCATGGTTGTAGGAGAAAAACCCTAGAATCATAGGTTTTGATACCAAATGTAATGAATGAAGCACCTTAAAAATGATAAAAATCAATGGATACAATCTACTTAGAGGGAGAAACCTCCCTTCACAATGAATCCAATACAAAAGGCAAGATGACATTATCTTAAGACTATGTTTCCTTCATATACCCAATCAATTAAATTAAATGGCTAGTAAATGTTGTTAGACATCAAAACACTTTCCTAATGATATATCTCACAGTTATGGAATTAAAAAAGATTTCATAAAATTTAACTAAATTATAACTTTACTTTAAATTATTATTACTATATATATATATATATATATATATAGAGAGAGAGAGAGAGAGAAGAGAGAGAGAGAGAGAGAGAATTCATAACCATGGAGATCCAACCCCATTTTCCATGGGGTTTCTTCATTTGTAAATAAATTTTGTTAAAATATCATGGGCAAATACCATTCCGAAAAACCCACATTTAGTGTTCATATGACATTTTTATTTTAGTTAATCATTTTAATTAAAGAGAAAATATGACATGACTATTTTTCAAATAAATGTCAACCTATAAATATTACTAAGAATATTCTACAATATTTCATTGTGGTTAAATCCCTACCATCCACTTAATAATTACTATTAATTAAATTAACACTCTAAAAACTTTATTCCAAAATAGACATGCCTATTAACTTAAATATCAAAGAAAATAACACAATTGTAACTAAAATTTATGACCTACATACTCATATAAAAGTTGAAAATTTATGGCCTTCATATTAATATAACAATAATAATGTAATAACTCACTAAATAATGATTTAATAAAGAATTTTATGTGCTTAACAATAATATTAATACAAAATCATTGATGAAAATTAATTAAATTATCCAACTTCCAAAGAAGCAAACTTGAAAATAACATTATTATATAATAAGGGTAAGGTTTAATGGAGATTTCCTTAAAGATTTCCCATAACATAATATTTTAAATTTTAGATATTTTTCTTATATTAAATAGATAATATATATTAATTATGTATATTATAAAATAATTCACATTTAAATATATAAATATATATATATATATATATATATATTATATATAATATATATATATATATATATATCTATATCATAATCATAAAACTAATAATAAACAATGTTGATTGTAAATTTTTTCAGAGTTACACTATATTAAAAGTTAAACATGAGTTTGACACACCATATAAGAAAATGAAATTTTCATAAAATATGTGAGATTTCATGTGTATACTATTTTTCATAAATATTGAGATTTGAATAAATTGAGATTAATGTGTATATTGTTTTTTCATAAAAATTGAGATTTTATTGTGTCTCTTTTTCAGTAAATAGTGGAGATTGAATATTGAGACTTAATGTGTAATTGTTTTTCATAAATATTGAAATTTGATGTGTGTACTATTATGACACTTGATGGTATATAGTTTTTTTTTTTTTTAAGAATATATTTTATTACTCACAAATTCTATTTATTAAGAAAATAGAAATTCAAATTTCAAAAGTTATTTTTAATTTTCAAAATATTCGGAACTAATTAAAAGTCAAACTATTTTGACTATAAAATAGTTACAATATAACCTACCTATTGACAAATATAATAAAAATGTATTATATTTATTAATATATTCATTCAATATTTTATGACAATGTCTCACATTTGTGAGTCATAACATTAATGAACACTAATGAATTGTACTATGTTGTTAAGTCAAAAAAAGAATGTCTACAACAATGTTTTAATGATTTCAGTAGTAATTAAAACATACCTAAGAAATAAAATTAGAATAATTGTGCTATTGTACTATGTTGTTAAGTCAAAAAAAGAATGTCTACAACAATGTTTTAATGATTTCAGAGTAGTAATTAAAACATACCTAAGAAATAAAGTTAGAATAATTGTGCTATGTTGTTAAGTAAAAAAAAAAAAAAAGGGTAACAACAAGGTTTTAATGATTTCATCCTAGTAATTAAAACAATATCTAACAAATAAAGTTACAACTATTCTAATCACACCACCATAATACTTAAAACAATATTTAACAAACCACATTATAGAAATGATTTTGACATTAAAAAGAAGTCAAATTATTTTACATACCTAACAAATAAAGTTAGAATAATTGTGCTATGTTGTTAAGTCCAAAAAAATAAAGGTATCAACAAGGTTTTAATGATTTCATCGTAGTAATTAAAAGAATACCTAACAAATAAAGTTAAAATTATTCTAATCACACCACCATAATACTTAAAACAATATTTAACAAACAACATTATAGAAATGATTTTTACATTACAATAAGTCAAATTATTTTGACTATAAAATGATGATGATGATGATGATGGTTAATGTCCACCGAGACCAAACATTGGTCTATCGAACCTAAAGAAACAAATTATTTATTTTTATTTAAGATTTTATTCCTATGCTCAAAAAGCTTAGATAGAAGCCTCCCAAGCTCACTATAATTTTGACATTGTAAAAGGCTAGGAAGGTCAGTATTGTAACAAAGATTGTGAAACTGAGATCTAATGTGGTTGTACACGGGACACTCTAAGAGGAAGTGCTTTTCATCCTCGATGTTCCTATTCTCACATATATGGCAGATCCTTTCCATCCATGGCGTTTTAGGAACTGCCCAACGACCTATTTCACTATGGAGCTCATGAGAATTCGTTCTGATCTTTGCTATATTAATTTTCTTCTTTGAGCTAGTTAAAATAGAGAGATACTTTTGATCTTCTAGGGTGGGGTTGATGACCTTCTTAATAATAACTTAATTTTCTTTTACCTGCTAAATCTTTCTCACGCCACTTTTTTCTTTGAACTTAGAAGTAACAATATTTTTAATGTTATTTATGTTTTGCAATGCATCATTCTAGTTGATCTCCCAATAGTTTAACAAGGCCCTTGTGTCTTTATGCCACCCCCAATTAAGCCTTAGCTGGTTTTTGCCGAAGTTTAAAGCTAGCTTAAGAAGACTATGGCCGTCTATGTTATTGAGTTGTTTCTTGTACAACAGAAACCTAATCATAGCTAGGCTCTCAATAGGGGAAGACCTACTTCTATAAGGAGAATACGATAGTGTTGGGTCCCTATAGTACTAGTGATTACCCCATTACTATTGTAGTTGTATTCCTTATTAATAATGTTGTGCCCGTGTTGTCCCAATATTGTTATTACTGTGCCCCATAGAATCCCTCTATTGTTATTTTTTTGGCTTTATATTATTATTGTAGGTTGGCTGGGTTATATTGTGACTCCTTAGACTCCTGTATATAGAAAGGAGGTTTTGTCATTTGAATCATCCAAGAATTGTTCATTTATGTAATGTAAAGGAGGTTTCTCCCTCGAAGCGGCTGAATTCTAAGGCGTTGATCTATCTTTTCTATCTTTATCTTGAGTTGGTTTCATAACATTTGGTATCAAAGCTTTGGATTCTAAGGCTTCGTTTCTCCAAATAGGTCATCGTGGCATTTTCGTTATTACGTTTTTTCTATGATGTTTCAAAAGCTAAAAAAACCCATTTGAGAAGAGATCACGCTGAATCTCGGGTCCGAATTTTAGAGCTTTTCGCGCTATATTTGCGGAGATATGATCTGAGGAATTTGGTCTTTTTGCAGACTGCTGAATTACACTCCAAATAGGTGACGTAGGGAAAATCGTCATAACTTTCTCTCTAAGCATCGGAGTGAAACGTTTTAAGAAGGTACAGAAAGAGGATGGACTATAGTTTCTTTTATATATTTTTCAGAGCCAAAGGCTGAAACAGTGACTCGTGGCACATCATACAAGTTCGCTCTACTGAACTACTCTATAATCAGGTCACTGTGGGAGATTTCGCATAACGCTTCCTTGGAGAATCCAATTTGGATCACACTAGTGGCATTGGAAATAGGACACAGAGGGCTACTGCAAGTCGCAATTCCAGAACTGGATGTTCCAAAAGTATAGAGATACATAAGAGACAATATCTAGCTCCTACAAAGTGAAAAAAAGTGTGTAGATTTTTTTAAATTTTTGCTTTAGTTTGGTTTGAAAATTTATTTTAAAGGAATACAAAGGGCATAGTAGAGCATTATTATTGGTAACTGATGCCTCGAGGAAAGAAAAGGCAAACACCTAGTAAGCAACCTAAAATCTCTAACATGACTCATGAAGAAGAGGAAGAAATGCTACATGATATATCAAAATTACAAGACCAAGTGCAACAAAGGTGACTCTCACAAAAGCTAATAGAAGCTAAGATAAAGGGCGTGGAAGCTAACATGGATGATTTGAAGATAGATTTGGAGACAGATTTGAAGAGTAACATGGTAGATTTGAAGATAGATTTGACAAAGTTTCTATAAGAAATACTTACTAATCGTGAAAAGGTAGTAAAGGAAACTCATGATGTGAACAAAATAAATGTTAATTATGATTTCATACACTCTAATGTGGGATTGAAAACCCACCATAATTCCAAAAATCGATATGAGGAAGCTTGATGGCAATGATCCCGCAACATGGATATTATAGATGGAGCAATTTTTCGATCTCAATAATATGCAAAACACACAAAAGATACATATTGCAACTTTATATTTGGAACCAAATCAGTTTGTATGGTACCAATGGCTTTACTATCGTAAACAAATTATCACTTTGGCAATTTTTATGGAAGAATTGATAGCACAGTATGAGGATACAAAAAACAACACTTTTTTTAGCCAATTGATAAGTCTCAAACAAAAGGGTTCAATAATGGAAGACATTGAGGAGTTCCAAAAATTGAACATAAGGGTAAAAAATATTCCAGAGGAGCATAGGATTGATGTGTTCATAGGGACTTTAAATGATAATATCCAACATGATGTTCGCCTTTGGGAAACTAATTCATTAGTATAAGAGTGTTACAGAATATTGTTACAATATAGTAAAACCTAAAACATAAAACATAAAACAAACAATCAATATAGTAGTAACATGAATTAAATTTTTTAATATAGTAATAATATGAATTAAATAAT
>APFE030118169.1:17073-62526 GCA_000404065.3 Pinus taeda
GGTCGTAGCTGCCCCACTCTAGACCCCCCTGCAATGAATATTTTACGGGCGGCGTTGCCGCCCCCATTTTGAACTGGGGTCCAATGTGGTGGTACTTTTGAATATAGAAGATAATCAGGCTCCACACCCAACAGGAAGCTTCTAAAAGACCTTTATGTGGCATCCTAAGGCCAAATTCGAGTTTGAGTGGAGAGAATCATGGGATCATGAGGATATGTGTCACATTTCCTATTTGTATTGAAACTCTAAGAAGACATGTGTCTTATCATTTCCTATTTTAATTATAACTCTAGAGATATAGGGAGAGATTCATGGACTCTCATTAATGGGATAACTTCTCATATTTTTGTATAAATAAGATATCTCTCTCATTTATTTGGAGGCTTGGTTAACTTTGTTACCTCAACTTGTCATTACTTTGTACTTTGTAATTTTGAAGAATTTGAATAAAGCTTTGAGGTTCCCAACATGGAAGGAGATGTGAAGTAGGAGATGTCATGGAGCATATTAGAATGTAAGGTAGAGTAGATTTTATTTTGTAATTTTTCTTTGATTTCATCCAAGTATGTCATTTTATTTTTATGATTGTTTCAAGTTTAATAGTTTAGATTTTCCATTCATGTAAATTTAATTCATGCAAGTGTCTTCAACGGGTTGATTGTAGATCTATCTAACTATGTAATCCATGCTTAACAAAATAGTCCAAGAAAGTAGTCCTCCTATTTTCCAATTGGTGCTTGGAGCATTAGAGCACGCAGTAGATTAGTTTTCCTTTACATGTTTTGTATTTGCTTTCCATTTCAAATTAGCATAATTGACTGTGTTTCCCATGCTAGCTAAATTGTCTCAAGAAGGTGGCTCTCCCATTTTCTAATGAGACTAAATTTGGGTGTTTGTTCACGCAACACTGATATATTTATTTCCTATGCTTTCTTAAGATCACATCTATTGTATACTCGATTTCTTAAGTCATTTCAAGAAGATGATTTCAACATCTTCCTATATTGAATGTTCCCAATGGTATTTGAGCCTGAAATAGATCATAGTTGTTTTTGTATTGTTTTAAACTAGCATTATCATTTTTGCTTTCATTTCATAGACATTTTGCTGGCCTAGATTAATCTAACTATTCAAAATTTTGATTTTTTTTTATCTAATGTTCATTTCATTTTCTCCCTTCTTTAGAAATTAGATTTTAACATTAAAATTCATTAGATTTCGCTGGCCATTAACATTTGGAGATTTCATCTAGAAGCATAACTTTTCTTTCTTAGATTAATTTCCTTAAGCATAAGAAACAAAACCCCCAAAAACAACATAAACTATAAAACAACGAAGTAAGAGAAAGGTTAATTAAGCACATATAGTGCACTACACTTCATCAGTTTATGATACCCAGATTGATAATTTCTGTAGAGCAATTTAAGACATTAAATTGACTCGACATTTTGGTGTCGTTGCCAGGGAAGTGTAATTAGAAGACCTTATTTCTTACATCTAAAAAAAATTAGTAATTTCTTGAGTATGCTCTCCTCCTGCACTTTGTGTGATCTGGAGGATCAGAAAAAGAATTTTTATGTTAATATATATATATATATATATATATATCGTTTCATTTAATAAAAAACTTTAATTTCAATAAATTATTTGTTTAGTAAAATATATATGTATATTTTTTAATTTTTGTGAAAATATAACATATGTAGTTTTATTAACAAAACAAATAAATTAATAATATAATAAAATTAATCCACATTTCACATAATAAAACAAATAAAAATACATCATTTACAAAAGGCCGAAATGCACTCCTAATGAAAACGCAAATTTAGATACTTCCAAGCCAATTTCAATTTCAAAATTTGATAGCAAACCTGAAATGTTATTCAGTTTGCAGCTGTAGCATTTGTTTCAAACTCTCAATCTACTTCAGGTAGCAATCATTCATCAATTTCTCAGTCAAAATTCAGCCACATGATCCATTCTTCTAGGTTGAGATTATCGAATTGGAGAAAGAAGATCTGGAAATTTTACGAGCATGGTGAACAACAGATTTCCCAGGAGAACCTTTGTTTCAATTTTTTTTAGACATTCAAATCTTCAATCAGTGAACTCTTTGAACCCAAACCAATTGGTCTCAACTTTATTTCTGTTTACTTCATGAGTTATTGTACAAATGCCTCTACCTGTATCATTGTTAGACACGCAAATGTATCTATTTCAACATTGCTTGGCCTTGCAACACAATCAAATTCCATTAAAACACAATTCAAAGGGGAATTCAGTGAAGGGCGATAGAATATTTGAAAAAAAAAAAAAAAAATCAATGGCATGATAGACAACAATCAAATTCGAAATTTATTTATTTATTTTACAAAAGACGTAATTGACAAAATGCAGCATTTTAAACACCTGATTTTAAAATGAATTTCCTGAGAAAACTGAGGCAAATTAGGGGAAAAAGAACATGGGTTTTTTGTGAACAGGGTCAATTAGATAACCCAAAAATAGTTTTAAGAATTTCGCAACGGTTTGGGAGAATTTCTGGTTCTTTGGAATCCCATTTGGCATGCTACATGACAAAAAATGATTTTCATTAAATGAATGGAGCATTGTTTGGACACAGTACACTCTAGGAAGAAAAATTCAATTTAAAAACTAATCATGCCGTGGAATTCAATCCATATGGCGCGATATTTTGTTAAATCTAAGAATTCAATTCGATTCAGACTTATGAATGATTGGTCCAAGTGCACCAGCTGCCAGAAACTCAAGTGGGCAAAGCCTTTCTGTTGGTAGTTCAAAATACTTGCCTGAGAATGGGGTTCAAGAATCCAGTGTTCCTGCTGGCCCAAAATGTATAACATCAGTCGCCAGTTGAAAATATTCTATGCTGGGCAAGCTCATGTTTTTAATGATATCCATCTTATGAAGGTAGATGCCATACTAGCTTTAGCTGGATCAAATGGGCGGTCTTGGACTTTCTTCCTAGTACTTGGCTGCATAAAATTTATTTTCCAATAAATTAATCAGAAAGTTGATGTCTTGGCTGCCTTTATTGTTGAGGTACCCTAGTGTACTATATTTGGTAATGTAAACAAGCATAACAACAACTGGTTTCCTGCCATGCAACAAATATTATTAAAATTAAGGAATTTTGGTACTCTTGTGCAAATTCTGAAAACTACTTTATCCTCAAGATTTCATAGAGTATTGATTTGTTGTGTGTCTGACCTGTAGCTCCTTACATTATCATAGTTTTTCTTCCGGTATTGATAGATTTGATTCATTGTTACAAAATTAAGAAGCCATCACCGTTTTCAATTGGGTACATGAACTTATTTTCATGTAGAAACAAGGCTTTCATGATGTTGCATATTATGGTGACAACACAATCATAGATTTATGTGTTTTGATCTGGAACAGAGGTGTGAGTTATCACTATGTCATCGCATGTTCTTCCTAATTTCAGGGAGCAAAATGAAAAACAAAACAAAAGGTTCACAGGTAAAAAAAAAAGAAAAAAAAATTGAATCATTGAAATAAGTAGATTATTTGTTCACTTTTCTGGAAAGTATTGATTAATTTTGGACTGATGATGAAAATGCATAGCTAACTTTCTGTTCAATATTTTTATCTACAGAAACTATGCACGTTCTACAGCTAGAAAGCCATTCTGCAGTTAAACATCAATTCTGCAGCTGAGAAACCTCACTATTCAAATCAATCTAAATTTCTCATACGAAATCGGATTTCGATGATTCAAGTGTCATTGGAAAGATATCGACGAGATCTACACAATGATAAATCCATCATCAGAAATTGAAATAGTCAAGAATGAATAAATTTCTCAAAAGATATAACAGTTAACTTGAGGCACTAATTTCGAAGCAGGTATAAATTCTTTCGGTTTCCCTTCGTGAACTTGTTTCATTAGTACGAATTCCTAGTTTTGTGTGTAAATATCATAACTAGAGAGATTGGTCACCTCTCTCTTTTGATAGTCTTACATTCCATTGCAGAAGAAGTATTATTTTTTTTTGCAGGTTCTAGAAGGAAGGACAGATGACTACAAGTGAATAATGTCTCTCTTAGAGACCAATTTGTTTCATAAGAGGATGATCAACAACAAATAAGAAACATCAATGCATGAGCACATGCTAATGAAAAATTATATCCAAGCACTTGCAAAACTTTCAAATACTATTGTCTCCATTACATCCATACTTCGTAATAAACCATCACCTCATTTCCCTTCATATTTTCCATTTACATTCACATACATTTTCCATTACTTTTTGTCCACTCCTAACCCACAAATAAAAGCAAGAGGCTCAGTTACATGCTTATTGCCCATTTCCATTATTACTTTCCATTGCCATCTTCCATTTTCATTTTCCCTTTCCTATCATTTTCATTTCGCAAATAAACCCTGCTTTAATGCAAATTATTGAGTCCATGTCCTTTGAGTCTAAATTCCTTGCAAAAACACCTTGAGGCTTGCATGCCTTAATGGAAAGTCCTCATGCCGATGAACAATGGGAATACATTAATGTCCCTTGTTCATTGGATCTTTTAGGTGACTCAACATTGGAAAATTTATTCGTGCCTAGCAAGATGTGTTTGGGCATCTTGACTCTCATTGTCACCAATGGTGAGAGTTCTCGTGTTGACTAGTGGCATCCATTAATGGCCACTAAGTCAACAATTTCCTACTATATTCGACATCAAAGCATCTATTCACATGGCAGAAATTGTGTCAATGAGTTTTGAAGACTATTATTTTCAGCATGTTGGAGCAGATATAAAAGATATGTAGCTGCAACAGATCATCACCATTCAACAGGAGATTCAACAAGTTTTAGTAGAAGCAATAAAAAGTCATCTTGACTCTTTTATCCATGACTCTTTTTGTCCAGCCACTTGAAGAAGATTATGATCAGAATTTTGTAGCCACCACACATATAACTCATCCATTTCCAAATGGTAAGTTAAGGTACATCATTTTCTAACTTTTTACCATAGAATTCCATAAAAAGCTAGAATGATAATTGTTGAAAAAACATTTCTCTTCCTCATTTGATAAAATTTCCAATACCATTAGTTGGTGGGGGAATACATTCATATTCATATCTTGCCTTGTTCATATCATATTTAGAAGCCCACATACTTCCAAAATATATTAACTATTACATTATTATTATGAGCATACAATGGCTTTTCAAAATTGCTTAAAGGATAATTGGATACAAACACAATCATGGTTGTCGCACAAGAACCAACCATGATGCAATCCAATAAAGATATACTTTGCAACAATAATCAAATTATCATTATGCAAAGTTAAAAGATCAAAATTGAATGCAACAACAAAATATGGTTGTAACACAAGAACCAACCATGTTGCAATTCAAGTAAAACACTTTGCAGAAGTATGAAGTTATCAAATGATATCATGCAAAGTTAAGCCAAAGCTCAAGGATCAAAAGAATTAATGTAATGTATATTGCATGAGGACATGCAATAGCTTCAGTTGGGGGGTATGTTGGGTCTTGAAATTGTCATTCACTTCCATTACACTTTCACTATCATGTCCATTATATCATCTCCATTTCACCTTCATTTCACTACCATGTCACTACATTCATCTCACTTTCATCATTATTGGGTCACGTTTATGTTTTTCCAAACTTTATTAATTCTTAGCATTTTTAAGTGAATTTGTGGTTAAAAATTAGAAAATAATGTACATATGCTTATACCTAACAAATGGGATGAGATTGTTGACATGTGTAGGTCAAAAGGAAGCTTCTAAAAGACCTTTATGTGGCATCCTAAGGCCAAATTCGAATTTGAATGGAGAGGATCATGGGATCATGAGGATATGTGTCACATTTCCTATTTGTATTGAAACTCTAAGAAGACATGTGTCTTATCATTTTCTATTTTGATTATAACTCTAGAGATAGAGGGAGAGATTCATGGACTCTCATTAATGAGATAACTTCTCATCTTTTTGTATAAATAGGTGATATATCTCCTTTATTTGGAGGCTTGGTTAACTTTGTTACCTCACCTTTTCATTACTTTGTAATTTGTAATTTTGAAGAATTTGAATAAAGCTTTGATGTTTCCAGCATGGAAGGAGATGTGAAGTAGGAGATGTCATGGAGCATATTAGAATGTAAGGTAGAGTAGATTTTATTTTGTAAATTTGCTTTGATTTCATTCAAGTATGTCATTGCAAGTTTAATTCATGCAAGTGTGTTCAATAGGTTGATTGTAGATCTATCTAACTATGTAATCTATGCTTAACAAAATAGTCCAAGAAAGTATTCCTCCTATTTTCCAATTGGTGCTTTGAGCATTAGAGCACGCAATAGATTAGTTTTCCTTTACATGTTTTGTATTTGCTTTCCATTTCAAATTAGCATAATTGACTGTGTTTCCTATGCTCGCTAAATCGTCTCAAGAAGGTGGCTCTACCATTTTCCAATGGGACTGAATTTGGGTGTTTGTTCATGCTACAGTGATAGATTCATTTCCCATGCTTTCGTATGATCACATATATTGTATACTCAATTGCTTAAGTCATTTCAAGAAGATGATTTCGACAACTTCCTATATTGAATGTTCCCAATGGTATTTGAGCCTACAGTAGATCATAGTTGTTTTTGTATTGTTTTAAACTAGCATTATCATTTTTGCTTTCATTTCATAGACATTTTGTCAGCCTAGATTAATCTAACTATTCAAAGTTTTGATTTGTTTTTATCTTATGTTCATTTCCTTTTCTCCCTTCTTTAGAAATTAGATTTTAACATTAAAAGTCATTATATTTAGTTTTCCATTAACATTTAGAGATTTCGTCTAGAAGCATAACTTTTATTTCTTAGATTAATTTCCTTAAGCATAAGAAACAAAACCCCAAAAACAACATAAACTATAAAACAACGAAGTAAGAGAAAGGTTAACTAAGCACATATAGTGCACTACACTTCATCAATTTACGATACCCGGATTGATAATTTATGTAGAGCAATTTAAGACATTAAATTGACTCGACAATACTAAGGCTGCCAATTTAGTTGTGCCCTTTAAAAACTCCTCACATAGTTCCAAGGGTGTCACAACACTTACCCATCAAATATGTGTGACTAATTGAAAGGAACATATGCATGACAATGGAGGCATCCATTAACTCTTGGGTTGCCCCTTGTTGTTATACTAATGGTGACTAAGGATCAAGGTATCTTCCTTGATGCATGTGTTGGGTCCTTTGTTTTCAGAAACAAGGTGACACATTGGAAGTATGACCACATTTTTCCAAAGATAATTATTTGGAAGTTGCGGAGGAGACAATTGGATAAGAGGAAGGGATCCGCCGAAGACCAGCGACTATGGAAACATGGCTAGAGAAGTCGGGACTTAGGTAGCCACAGCCGAGAAGAAAGAAATACTAACATTCGAGTAGTAGAAGCAGTTGAAAGAGGAAAAGGGTGTAGCACTCGAGGGAGAAGTGGCAATTCAAGCAAGTGCATGTATATAAAATAAGTTTGAAGGGAAAAGCTTAGAGGGAGATAGGAAGGATACTAAAATGTTGTTTTGGAGTCATTCTAGCCTGCTATGGTTCTTATTATCTCGATTGTGTATTTCTCTTTTATGTTAGTTTCTTGTTCTATCTATGATACTTTCAAGTTGGATGCAATGTTATATTATTTCTATATTTAATAGAATAAGGGATTACAGGGATACATGAGTACTATGTTTGTGGGTTTATGTGGCTTTTAAAAAATTTAATATATTTTCACCTGTATGATGTTCCTTCTCTTCATGTGTTTGATCTATTATGATTGAGTTCCTAATTGGTCTAATTTTGAATTTATTGGCATTGATATATTCCATATGATTCTTCCTGATACCGGATTCCAACCCTTAACTAACTAAGGTGGTGGCACACCTCAGGTGAGACACCTTATTTGTCTTGGATAAGGTGAAAATTTTGGTGTTATGCTAGACTACAATGAAGCTTTTGTTGGCCCTTGTGCTTGAATCTGGGGTCTCAACCCTTCCATTATTTTTATGCCAAGAAATGGTTCTATTGCTGGGACTTGAAAATTTCCAAGGGATTTGGAATATAGTGTCGAGGATCTTTAAGAAGGAACTACAAGATTGGTGGCATGAACAAATTGAATGGTTCGACTCTCAAAAATCTCAACTCTATTGATGAAGTGTGAAGCAACTAAAGGAAGAAGTCATGTATGTGGAACCTTAAAGTGACCAATATGAAATCTTCTCGTGCAAGTTCCTAGAGGAGATCTATAATTGGTTGTGGAGATTGCAAGTAAAAGGAAAGACCAACGAATAGAACCAATCTCGTCATACTTGAACTCAAGAAAATCTTGTTGCGCTACATCAACTTGACACATATCTAACGCGAGCTATGGATTTCTGGGTGCAAACCACATTAGAGGGATAAAACATTGAGTTTGTTGTGGAAGGTCATCAATCCTTCTCTAAGTATGAGGTCATGCTCAAATCGAGGTTATGGGGCATACTACTAAGGGAAATCCCATTGTGGGTTAAGGTTCTAATGGTTGAAAAAACCTTGTTAGTGTTCCAAAGCCCACTTGCGGTAGCTTAAAAACCCGGTACTAGGGGAAGGATCTAAAGGGAGGGATGCTACCTAGCAGGGATCTATGAAAATATCGAGGAAATGGATGTAGATGAATTCTAGAGGGCCAGATATTTGAGGGAACAAAAGAGAGCATGGATAGATGAAAACTGATAAAAGAGAGCTCTACGGGAGATCGACAAAAGGCAGAAAGAACTACACCAAATAGAAACTGTGTTAGGAAATCCGAAAGAGATAAATAAAGAGGAGGTCAGTTGAATTCGTGGAGCAGTGGGGATAGAGATAGAGTGGAGGTTGTCTTGTCAGGAAGAGTAGAAATGGTTATAGATATAGTGGGACACATAAGTGATAAGGACTCCACCCCGCTAGCAGAGATGGGAACTTTAGATGGAATGGGTTTCATAGGCCCCGAGGAAGGCCTAGATGATGACATGCACTTCGCCATGAGAAGATTGTTTGTTGAGAATGATGTGTCCATTAGGAGTAATGATTTTCCTCCCGACAACTAAGGTAGTATCTTCCCAAAGCTTTCCCTAGTACTCTATGAAAATCTTGATCATTTTTTGTCTAAGTTAATCAAATTCATAAAGGTTAATAGTGTGCACGCTGCCTACAAGGTTGGTGCTAGTAGTAGTAAAAATAGTATAATTTTCTAAGGTTAATCACAACCAGGTTCTCAAGGATTTATACTCTTCGCACAAAGTCAATCAAGCATGACAAGATTCTTTACTCAATATCCTGAGTTTTTGGGAGGAGGGAATGAGGACATAGAGAAACACCGGTACTTATGCGAGGCCATGTGGAGGGCTCACTATACCTAAGATGCCACGAAGCTGATTGAATTTTAAATCACTCTTTGGGAGTGAGAATTGAGATGGTTCATTAAATGGTTTGCATTACAACATAACCCAACGATGGTTGAAATAAAATGGGAATTTGTTCAAGAATTTAAGCTTCCCCAGACCAACCAACAGTGATTGTTTGAGTTATGGGAAATCAAGAAACGGGAAAGGGAAACTGAATGGGAGATAATGAAGAGATTTAAGGAAGCGATTGGAAAGATAAGCTACCTAATTGACCCAAATCATCAACGAGATTGCTTCATTAAAGCATTATTACCCCTTACTCGTACGTCGTTGACTCAACAGAAAATTGATACTCTGCAAGATGCCCTAGAGTAGGCAACTAGAATCAAGGATATGGCAAGATACCCACATGAATACCAAGGGGGCATCTTAACATGACCCCTCTATATTAGGTCTACAACATCAAATCAAAGACCCAATAGAGAATCTAAAGAACTTGCAACCAGCACGACCTACGTGACTGCGTGTATGGTGCACCAACTTCCTTATCGAGGGACATCATACGGAAAATTTCCCAAGGTTGCGAGGCCCAAGAACTCCCTCTGCACCAGTGGGGCCATCCACATCTCTACTAGAAACAAGAGTTACGCAAATAGGAACACAAGGGCTATACATAAGACACACTCAATTTCATGCATTTCCGAACCAACAGAGTAAAACATCATCAGAGTACGTGAAATATGCAGAATGTATGGGAATCTCCCTCGTCTTTGTCTAATCCTACATAAGTATTCCAATTTTCCAAACAACTATTTTTGTGAATCATGTGCTTCGCCAACTCATCACACTGATAAGTGTAGAGCGTTGGACGCCCCAGATGATTGATTGGATTGATCGTCCTCTCAACTCAATGAGACCCCTCAAGGATGAGGAGGTGGATGAACAAGGGGGGGGATTACAGGAGGTAGAGGTATGTTCCATTGTTGTAACTTTGATCAAGGGGCATGTCATAATAGACTGCCCACTACCCTTAAGTCCTTAGTGCTCTAAATGCAGGGTTAACACACATGCAATGGAAGATTGTCCAAAGCTAATTGTTGAATGGGAAGAGCGCAACCGCCAAAGGGGAGAAAATTTAATCAATGTTGAGCCAAGGATGCCAAAGAAAAATTCCC
Organism: Pinus taeda; assembly: GCA_000404065.3. Classification (NCBI taxonomy): domain Eukaryota; kingdom Viridiplantae; phylum Streptophyta; class Pinopsida; order Pinales; family Pinaceae; genus Pinus; species Pinus taeda. The sequence continues at coordinate 27,690 of APFE030118169.1, forward strand.
TCTTAAACATCAACATAGTCACATGTGGAGGGAAGAATACTAGAGATGACATTAGAGCCACTGAAAAACCCATAATCATAAAACTGACCTCACCAAAAGCAATACTTTAAAGATGTTGTGGAGACTTTTAAAAAATTGACTTTAAGTGGTGGACCTCTAGGAGAATACCTAGGATTTCAAAAACTAAGATCCTGTACCTACCACAACCCAATATTCGACCCATAGTAGAATGATTCATCCTATTTCTGCGAATTGTGAACGATGATCATATGCTTTGATAGTTGCGAGAAAGTCTTAAATTTGTTGTTAAGGATGGAGAAACCAAGGAAGGAGTCATTTTTTCCAACTTACTCGAGAGACACTCTAGGAGGGTGTGAAGGAACAAGAAGAGAATAGGAAGGGAGTTTCAGATTGATGCTCAAATTGTGAGCTTCCATATCAAGGATACAATGTTAGATCTAGGCTCAGATGTGAATATCCTACCAAGGAAAAATTGGGAAGCCTTGGGAAGGCCGAAGTCAGAGTTTTATCCAATTCAACTACATATGGAAAATTAATATTATATCCTTCCGGTGGGAAGGCTGAAGGAAGTAGAAGTTGACATAGAAGGGGTGAAAAATTATGCTGACTTTGAAGTAATAGACATTATGGGGGACAAAGACCCCTATCCGACATTTCTTGGAATAGATTGGGATTTTGAGAATTACGTAATAATTGATCTAAAGATTGAGTTGATGACATTTGAAGTGGATGGAACAGAGTGATCCAACCCCTAGACCCATACCAGGGACCAAGGTCTATCAAGCCGACAGATGACAAAGAATAACCTAAATTGTTGGATCAGTTGTACCAGATGACAACATGGAGAAGAGAAGACTATAAAAATCCTACAGCAAAAGGATTGATCAACTAGAGGATCATTCAGAGCTCATATGTTGGTTTTGAGGTGGCTTGGAATGATTGGCAGTAGGGCAAGTATGAGATTAACACCAAGCATTGTGCCACGATCTATCGTATCAACTAGATTGGCACTGAGGTACGAGAATTCCCTATTTTCAATGGCATGGACTCGATTAATGATTATCTTAATATAGTTGATGAAATTGTCTCTGAGGAACAAAATTTCTCTTACTGCATATCGCTTTATAAGTGACACTAGCAAGGTTGTGGGGATCTCATTGCAACCACCTTAGAGAATGCTAGGAGGTTAAGACAATGATGAGATTTGGATTTGGGCATTCATAGGATTACCCACAAAACTTCATGAAGTACAAAGGGAGTTCAGACCCTTGACAATGCCTGCAGGATTGTAATGCCAGTTGGATCAAGGGAGGGCTTCTAGAGGACTTATGGGTGCACATATTTATACACACCCTGGGGACATTTTCAAAGGCATGGTACATGGAGGAAATAAGGAGGTAGACCAGTGATTGGGACTGTATGGAAGATTAATTTATTAGAGATTTTTCCTTTAATAATAGTGATGAACGAATCATAACTACTTTACAACCCATAAAATGGGTTCTGCTCATGGCAGGACATTTGATAGAGGGATGCATAGACCAGGACACCCTTGAGCTTCTATATGAATCTAGATTCCATGAAGTCGTAGCTTGTGGAAAGGTCAAATGGGAGTCGAATGAGTATGACTTGGAGGAATTGAGACTTATGAAGTTCAAAGAAACTAAGGGAGAACAAAGTGTTGAAGATGGGACTATAACTAATGGTATGCAACTACTACCCTTGAAGTTATGGAAACATAACATCGACATTGATGAGAAGCTAAAAATAGCCTCAATTGTAGATTTCCAGGACAAGCAAACTACGAAAGAAATATTTGATCACCTAATAGAGTATGAAGATTTGTTCCTTACATCCATTTTGGAGCTTAAGGGGATCAACGAGAGTTAGGGGAGATGAATATTGTGCTTAAACCTAATGCAAAGTTAGTGAAACATCGACCATATAGGTTGAATCTGAGGTTCAAAGAGAAAGTGAAGAAGGAGATAGATAAAATGTTGGCAGTGCGGCTTATATTCCCATTCGATGAGGCTGAGTGGTTTAGTCCAATTTTCATACAGAATAAGAAAGACACTGAAGAAATTTGGGTATGCTTAGATTAGATTTCTAGATTCTGAACAATGTCTGTGTTCATGACCCCTCCCCTACCTCGTTCAACGATGAAGTTCTAGAAAATATGGCAGGAAATGAAGCTTACTCATTTATAGATGGATTCTCTGATTACCATTAGGTTCGGATCACGAAGGAGTAAAAGAAGAAAACCACATTCACCATTGAATAGGGATCCTATGCATACCATGTTATGCCCGTTGGGCTAAAAAAATGTTCCAACAATATTCCCAAGGATTGTAATTGCTGCTTTCAGAGATTATATTCACAATTTTCTGTAAGTTTACATGGGTGACTGAACTCTCTACCAATTTTTGAAGAACCACTTCAATTTGGTTTGAGTGATGTTTAACCAATATAAACAACTATAAATTTCCCTAAACCTGAAGAAGTGCATATTCATTATCCCTTTCAGGACACTTCTCGGCCATATAGTCTGCAAAGATGGAATGTGTGTTGATCCTGCTAAGGTCGCAGTGATTTTTAATATGGAGCCGCCAACAACCTTTAAACAACTAAGATCCACCCTTGGTCACACATGATATTGCATGAGGTTCATCCTTAACTATGCTTCGATCACTGCATTGCTAGAGAACCTATTGAAGAAAGCTGAAAGGTTTGTCTGGTCAAATGAATGTGAAGTTGTTTTTAATGTGATGAAGGAAAAAATAGAAAGTGCCCCATTCTTAGTTTATATAGATTGGAACAAGCAATTCCACATTGACATCGACGCATCAGTTGTTGCCTTGGGGGTTGTCCTAGCTCAGCCCGGAGATGGAAATCTTGACCACCGCATTTAATTTTCTAGCAGAAAATGATCCACGGTAGAAAATAATTATACCACTACTGAGTGTGAAGCGCTTGTGATGGTATATTCTCTAAAAATGTTTCAACAATATCTCCTGGGGGGTCTGTTCAAATTATTCACTGGTCATTCTACCCTAAAATACTTGGTGAATAAGCTCATAATTGAAGGAAGGATTTGCAGATGGATTCTCTTGTTCCACGAGTTCACATTTGAAGTAATTTTCAAGCCAGGTAGACTCAGGTGAAATTGGAGAACTAGCAGATGATCAACTACCATATGCTAACATGTTTCGAGTTGAAGCCATATCAGACTACTACGAAAATATTGTAGTATTTCTAGCCACAAGTAAATGGCCAGAGGGGTGCACAATGACACAACAAAGGAACATGGTGGTTCATGCTACATATTACCAGTTGATTACAGGACAACTATACAAGTTGGCACTTGATCAAATATTGAACATATGTGTTTTTGATCAAGAGAAAAATAATTTATGGTGGGAGTGTCATTTAGGAGTTGTAGGTGGGCACATTAGGGGGGAGGCCACCACAAGGAAAGTGTTGCAAGCGGGACTGTGGTGGCCCACAATTTTTTGAGATGAAAAGGAATATGCCAATAGGTGTGATGTTTGTTAAATGATTGGAAAGCCATCATACCGGGATGATATGCCTTTGCAACCAATGCAGGAACTACAAGATTCTGAGAAATGGGAAATCAACTTTGTAGGACCTAACAACCCATCAGAATGACACTCACACGCTCGGTACATTATTACCACTACAAAGTACCTTACCATATGGTTTAAGGTGGAACCAGTCAAGGACTGCAATATAGACACTTCCACCAGATTCATTTTCGAGAATATCATCACCCAATTTAGGTGCCCCAGAAGCCTCACTAGTAACTAAGGGGCCCATTTCATAAATGAAATGGTCACCTCACTCCTTTAGAACTTCATGATACAACAACATAGGATTAGCCCATATCACCCTCAAGCAAATGGTACTGTAGAGGCCTTCAACAAAATCTTAGATAGGGGACTCACCAAGATCTACTCGACCAATCGGGACGATTGGGATGAACGGGTGCCAGCCATGCTATGGGATTATTGTACAAATGTCAAGCACTTACAAAAGTATATTCCCTTATAGTAATTATATGGACAAGAATTTGTAGTACCCATTGATTTTACCATCCCCAACCTCTTTATTGAGCATACCACTCACATGACGAAGCAGTATTCAATTCCAAAGTGATTGGAAGAGCTCTGCAAACTAGACAAGGCTAGGTTTTTGGTAGATTTCCACCAAATCATTGAAAAGTAGAGGAATAATCCATGGCACAACAGACATATCAATTGGAAATCCTTTAAATTTGGAGGACATGTTTTTCTATATGACAATAAATTCTTAAAATTTCTTGGAAAGCTGCAAATGAATTGGTTGGGACCCTTCATTGTTGCGGAAGTGAAGGAATCAAGAGCTATCAAGCTCGCACAATTGGATGGTGTCTTACTGTTGGGATGGGTGAATGATGCACACCTGAAACGTTTCCATGGCTCGAACAATTCTACACCAAATTGATTAAATCTCCAAAAGGGGATCATAGGTAGGTTTAGGTAGAGTCAGTCAATTCTTTGTAGTATATCAGTTACGTCAGTTAATTTAGTTGGTCAGTTTTTCCTGTCAAAATCGATCAATAATAAACTTCCATCATATCGTTTAGTTGCAGAAGTACTTTCACCCCACCACAACTACTTGTGGATAGGGAGTCACATGTGTCAGTAGTCGTATTTGTAATAATTAAGCAATAATTCCCTATGTCAGTTTGGATTTGGGCTAAATCTTTTTCGTAATACACCTGGCATGATCTTTCATCAACTTCTAAGTGCCTACCATCGTAGCACCATAATTACCCATCAATTCCATCCTCCTTTTACAATTTTTCATCATCTGAGTCAGTCCGGCTCAACCACCTTTACTGCTGCCACAGGTGAGACCAAGTGGGGAAAGTTATCATTTTAATTAGTTAATTGGTCTAATAAAAACCATCGTGTTGGGTTTTTCTATTTAGTTTGCATGACAACGATAAGTTTCTCAGAACCAAAGGTCGAGGTGGTGAAATTGCCAAGTCAGGAATCTGTTTCTCACTTTCTTTATTCCCAACCTAAATTCAAGCCCCCCATGTTTTTTTTGTATCAACGTCGCTCTGCAAAAATGCCAAAGATTGTAATTTATGCTCCAAAAGTTGAACCAGATTCTAGAATTACAAAGAAATGACTCTATATGGAAAATACGATAAATTTATGCTTGTCGAAAATGACCTCTTGGACCCATTCCAATTTCCAACACTAAAGCAATAAGTATACACCATACATGTTACCAAAGTTGACAGGAGTCAGTCCATAAAAGTTATCAAATATTTCAGGGGAATTGAGCAGTCGACATTACTGAATTTAAGAATCTTTCCGTGTTTGACACGCAAGGAGTAGGAATGCAGTGCACGAAATTTCTCATCAGCAATATGCATGGAAGATCATTATGGCTAGACAAGGAATACCCCATCCATGTTGTCGATATTTAGAGGCTCACAGGGTTGTCTACTACCAGAACTTCCGTATCAAATTCCTTCCAAATTGTTTCCAAGAGAGGAAAGATAACAAGTGATGATAATTATTATAACAGGTATGGTACCCAGTGAGGAGGCAAGGGTGCTCTGATAGAGCCAATCAATAAGTCTAACATAAATTTTTCCTCTTACACAATTGTTGGGAAGATTAAGCGACACTTTTCGCAAGGTTAATGCACATTAGACACCATCTTAGTTGCGGAGGCTTGTGTCCATGGAACACAGTTGAATTGGTGTAGCTTTCTGCTCAATAACGTTTTAATGCCCATGAGGATGTGTATAAAAGGGCTATCCACTTTATTTATGGATATATCATTGTGACATTATCCATGTGGAAATGGTTCCCACCCAAGGGATGAGAGATGGCAACAGTTACTGAAGACTAGCCACTTGCTCTTAGGTGTGTACCATGGCTGGCCTCCAAGGACCCCAACAACAAAGAAATAAATGAGGCCTCCATTGTTATATGGTATAAGAAGATGTTGGAAGTCACCAAGGCGACAAAAGGATCCCAAAGTCGTTACTTGATGACTACTCACAGGATATCTGGTTTAGCATCATCCATGGTAGCACCTGGATATAGTTGAATTGTGTCCATCCCTGCACATTTAAGATGCGAGCCCAAAACTTTATGTTAACTGAATAAGCCTTCCATATCAAAGTTTCTTCATGGTTGGGGATTGTGGGAGAACTTCAGGAGGAGAGGCATATATATTTGTTTGGAGGAATGGTGCCCCCACCACTACTAGGATAAACCCTTGCGACATCAAGGAAGTAGATAGCCAAAGAGACACTAAACCCAGTCATTAAGAAACTTGAGACGTAGACACAGTCCTTACAAGAAACTATGGTGAATCTTGGAACTTTAGTAAGTCCATTCCCCACCTTTTTAGAATTTCACAGTTCAAGGTTGTCTGTTTCTTTGATTTGTATCCCTTTAGTTGCTTCGATTTATAAAGTCAGGCCCCAATCTCAGTCGGAGCCTTCAATTATCAATCGTCGCCCTATTACCACCAAGCCACCATTCGGGCCCAAGAAAAATACTAACACCACCTCCACCCAAATTGTTGATCTCACTAAGGGAGAGCCCCACTCTCACACTACCATGACCATCACAAAAGAAAATCCACCTTCCACTTTTGCTGCCTCAGAACGGTTGTGGAATCAATCACCTCATACAACCTCCACTTCTACCACCATCTCCAACATCCACCCATATGTAACTATGCTCAGTATAGAAACAGAAATCTAGGTTGACTCTATTATCCAATCAAATGTTCAAAATACGAATGAGACACTTACAACCCACATTTTCACCACAAAAGCCATTCAAACATCTATGCTATCTTTATTGCTAAAAGCTGATCCATTCACAGTCACTGGGTAGTTTACTGCCCTCCCCTTCCCAACTCCACCACATTATATGAAGTACCTTTACCTATCGATCCCATCACCTCATTACCACCATGCTCCCCCATAGTTCACATTGATCCACAAACAATTGAACCCTCATAGAGAACAACATCTCCTTAAGGGCACTATGAGAAATCAATTGCTAGTGGATAGTCGCTGTAGAGTCAATTCCCTGGACCTTTTGCAATGAACCCCGATGACCTGTAGGGCTAGTCCTCAACACAATTATTTACTTTAATTCAACTAGATGCACACCAAGCATAGGCGTTGCACAATGCCTTGGATATCGAGCATGAACAGCAGCAACAACAACAAATTATTTCCCTTGTAGTAGAATGTGAAAATCTCCTCTAGGAGAATCAAAATCTACAGGGTCAACTTGACCAAATTGAAATAATCCAGGTACTATAGCTCTCAATCGTCAATATCGTGATAGATGCCCCAAAATATTTCTCCACCTGCACCCTTATTGAATGTTGTGATCACATCAAAGTAGCCTACACTCACCTTATCTCAACCAATCAAGAGCTTAAGATAATTATTTACGCTACTCAGAGGGCCTTACTAGAACCTACCACCTAGTATGCATGTGAAATTGGGAAGAATATAGTAGAAGTGGCTAGCTTGAAAGTCTTTATCATCAAGGTTGTGAAAGAAGCTCAAGGCCTTTTGAAACAAGTTCATGACAAATGGAGAAGACGAAAGGATCATCTGAAGACCATTGATTGTAGAACATGGCCAGAGAATTCAAGACGTAAGTAGCCACAACTGAGAAGAAGGGAATACTGACAGCCGAGTAGTAGAAGTAGCTAAAAGAGGAAAAAGGTAGAGCATCTGAGGGAGAAGTTTCGGTCCAAGCAAGCGTAGGGATATAAAAGAAGGTCGAGGGGAAAATCTTAGAGGGAGACAAGAAGGATACTAAAATGTTGTGGCGGAATCGTTCGAGCCCACTCTAGTTCTTATTATCTTGATTATGTATTTCTCTTTCATTTTAGTTTCCTATTCTATCTTGAGGCTTTAGAGTTAGAATGTTGTATTATTGTTGGAGTTAATAGAAGAAGAGATTACAGGGATGCATGAATATTGTGTGTGTGGGTTTATGTGGCTTTTAAAATTTTTAATATGTTTGCACCTACATGATGTTCTTTCTCTTCATGTGTTTGATATGTTACGATCGGGTTTCTAATTAGTCTAATTCTGGATTTTCTGGCATTGATATATTTCATATGATTCTTCCTGATACCGGATTCTAGCCCTTAAATAACTAAGTTTGCAGCATGCCTTGGGTGAGATGCCTTATTCGTCTTGGATAAGGCAAAAATGTTGATGTTGCGTTAGACTAAAACAAAGCTATTGTTAGCCCCTGTGCCTGAACCCGGGGTCTCAACCCTTCCATTATTTTCTCTCCAACAACATGCCCCTTAGTGAAACCACGTGAGTGATTGAATCCATGGCCTAACCCTCATGACATTCTGCAACTTTAAGGTGAATGTGCCCAACACGTTCCAACATAAGTTATGGTTGGAGTGCTAGTAGGTAGGATCAAGAACACTTACCCCCACCCCTCTAAGGAAAATCCAATATGCTCCATACCAACACCCATATGTAAGTCATTTTACAAACACATAATTTATGCACATATAAGCTAACTATCATCAATATGGTGCACAAATATATATACTAATATATATATATATATACTATATATATATATTATATATATATATATAATAATATATATAATATAATATATATATATATATATACTATATTATATATTATTTATATATATATATATATATATCATATATACTATATATTATATATATATATATATATATATCTATATAATATATATATATATTATAGAAACTCAATAACCAAACCAAATTTACTCACCTCATGTGTTGATCCAAGTGGATATTGATGGCCACCCACCTATTCCTCTTGGACCACCAACACTATTTTCTATCAATTTCCTATTTTTCAACACAATTTTCTATTTCAACAGTTTTCTAGTTTTGGCAGTTATCGGGTCTTGAACTTCCGGAGCTGTTTTGAGGCCCTAAACGACATTTTTTTAGGAAATGGTCAAACATGATTTGTTGATCTATGTAGCTTTGATCCATGTTTGTATTCAAAAATTGTTTTCCTTGAATATACCTTTCTAATGGGTTATCGTTCACACTAAACGAATATTGTATGCCAAAGTTACGACCCTGGGAAGTTGACATTCCAACTAACCTAATCAGGGCCCATACCTTTTGGAAATTCATATCCTATGGTTAGGTTTTAGATGTTTAGTGTTTCTCATTGTTTCTTGATGATAAAGAGGCCTTTGAACCTTATTATAACACAATTCATAAGGCATGTAGCCATCACATATCTTCTCAGAGATAAACTACCATCACCTGAGCTAGTTTGCTTTCATTCTACATGTAAATAATTTTCAACATTTTATATTTGTTAGTTGAAGTTTAGTTTCACTGTATATTTGTGTTTCTATTTCAAATATGTATTTAATTTCATTCCTTCATAAATCTAGATCAGTGATATCAGAGTGTTCTACTATTTCTATGTTTTTTTGTGCATGTCCCCAATGAGGTTGGGGTATAAGGAGTTAGGACTTGAACTGCTTGAACCCTTACAAGAACGTCCTCTCCGACCCTGGAAACCTCCCATGGCAAGAGAAAATAAAGATGAGGGAGCAGGAGATCCTATCAAGTTGTTGCTCGAAGAAGCCTACCATTAGGCAATGCATCTTCATTTAACAACCACTTCGGAGGCACCACCCCCTTTAAGGTACAAGTTAATTTTGATATTCCCATATTTGAAGTCTAGATAGACGCAGACACTCTAGATAAATGGTTAAATTTGTTGGTAGGATATTTTTTGGTCCATAATTTTTCGCATAGAGAAAATATTACTTTTTCACTTCTTAAGGTCGCCCCCCATGTCAAGCACTGGTAGGAAACTTACTATGAGAAAAGGGTCAAGGAGGAATCCTCATTATTTTCAGTCGCACCCTCTTGGGACTCTTTCCAAGATGCTCTTAAGGATAAATATTACCCTGTTGAGAGCTATGAACATAAGTACATAAAATGGACCGAACTACAACATGAAATGGACCAAGAAGTGCCATATTTCATGAATATCCTGCATACCCTATGCATGAAGCTCGGTATCAAGGAATCTGAGTGGAATCTGGTGCTCAAGTACTGTGGTTTTTTGCACAAATACATCCACGCAGAAATGGAGTTCTTGGACATACCCTTTCTTAATGCAACATACCGATATGTTGTCAAGATCAAGCAGAAAATCAAATAGAATAAGCAAGACTTTGGATCTACAAATCAAAAGTAGGGCAAGGGCATGCTGAAATTGTATAACAAATATAAAGCCAATGTGGAATGGCCTAGGACAGCCCGTCAAAGCCACAAGAAAACAAGAGTGTTGGAAAGGCGAAGAAAGACATATGAAAGTGGTGTGAGTTCCAAAAGAGCCCTGCTCACAGAAGAAGTGAATGTTGTGCAAAAGCAATCACTAGTGGTCGAGCTAAAAGCTTCAGAGTCAGACACATGTTCCAACTCTGAGCTAGAATTTGACAAGGGGAAATAAATCATTGATGTAGAACCCAGTGCCACTGAGCCCAGAGTTCTGGAGGAGGGTGAGTGTCTCTTCCACTCACATATGTGGGTGAAGGGTGCTCTGTTGTAGTTTATTATTAATAGTGAAAGTCAAAATAACCTCATCTCAATAGAGGTTTTTAAGTGCTTTGGCTTGTCAACAACACCATACCGTCATTCATATACCATCGGGTGGCTCCAACAAGGGTGAGATCTCCATGTTAGCTAGCAATGTCACCTACCCTACAACATCAAGCATTTCATGGATGAGGAATTGTGTGATGTTGCTCCCCTTAAATTTTGTGATGTTTTATTAAGCCAAACATACTTGTGGAAGTTACATAGTTTATATGAGTCCAAACCTTGTACTTTTATTATTACATTGGAAAAAAAATATGTACGATACCAAACATAGCCCCACCAATTTCCATTTCTTTGATCTCTACTAAGTAATGCAGTAAGATCATGTCCCGAACTCGAAAATTTGTTTTCATCCCAATTCACTCTTAAAGTTAGGGGAAGATCATGGAAACATCCATGGCCTCCAAAAAGCGCTCCTCTGCACAACAGAAGGAAGTGGATATGGTTATGGAAGAGTACAAGGGCATCTTCTCCTCACCCATGGGGGTACCTTTGCACTATCGGATAATTAGATTGATCTGACCCTTGGTGTAACCCTACCTAATGGGCCAATCTACTACCACTCTCTTATGGAAAATGAAGAAATCAAGCGGAAAATCCAAGAGTTGCTACAAAAAGGGCATATTCGAGCAGGTTCCTCATCTTGTGGGAGACCAATTATAGTTGTTCAGAATAAAGATGGGACCTAGAGACTTTGCTTGATTATTAGGCATTGAACAAAATCACAATCAAGAACAAATACATGATCCCATGGATTGATGAACTTATTGACCAAATTAAGGGGGCTAAGTACTTCAACAAGATTGATTTGAATTTTGGCTATCATCAAGTTCAAATAGAACCCATAGATGTATGGAAGACCACCTTCAAGTCCAAGGAGGGTCTCTTTGAGTGGTTAGTCATGCCCTTCGAGTTGATAAATGGCCCTGCAAATTTTATGAGGTTGATGGATGACACCTTGTGGCCTTTCACCAACTAATTTTTGTTTGTATATCTCGATGATATCTGCATATTAAACAAGAATTGGGTAGTGCACTTGCAACATATTTGATAGGACCTTCAAATCCTACAGCAACACAAGCTATGTGCCAACCTTAAGAAATGATCCTTTCACATGGATCGGGTCCAATATATGGTATACATAATCGATGAGAAAGGTGGTCATGTGGATCCACCTAAGATCCAAGCCGTTCAGGATTGGCCATCCCCGATGACCCTAATAAAGCTTTGTAGCTTCTTAGGTCTTGCTAATTTCTATCAGAGATTTGTGTTGGGTTCTCTCATATCACTTGGCCCTTGAGTCAAGTTACCAAGGGTGGAGAAAAAGTAAAGTTATTTTGATATGAGTCACAATAAAAAGGATTCATTTACATCATATCCCTCGGGTAAATGTTTCTCTCATTGCAAATAATTCTAATTATGTTAATTGGATGAGAGAAGGACACAAATTTCATTGCTTGAGGTAGGAGGTTGGTTGAGGAAATGGGTGTTTTTAAATATCAACCTTGGTTTGGATGAGAATATTAAATGAGTTAATTATGCATTAAATTTAATTGAAGAAACGAGGACAGGTCCAGGTGTCCTTTAGCCCTAACCACAAGTGAGAAGAGGAAAAAATTTAAAGACATCCATGGGTTGTGTTGTCAGACAGTTGACTATTGTGCGATCATGGGGAAAGATGGGAAGTTAATCTATTCGGGAAAAGAGGGAGGACCTAGATACATTCCTTTTCATTCATACATGTGCTCTCATACATTTTTCACACATACATAAAGGAATTTGTAGCGAAGGAAGTGTCTAGAGCTAATGTGGAAGAGCGCAGAGCTGAGAAAAGAGAAAAATGGTCTCTACCATTGGATTGACGGGGAGCACCAATTGAGGAATCCTCTTAGAGAGGCTTCCTAGGTAAAATATTAAAAAGAGTGGAGGCTTTCTAGAAAGCTGAAGAACCCACCAAAATCTTGGGATTGAAGAACCTACTGTATTGGGAAGAATTGCTCGGGTGCATGTAAGGTTGGTGAACCACTAGGAGTTTCCTTGGGGGTTGAATCCCTGGTGCTTTTCCCACAGTTGAACTGCCTGGAGAGGTGATTTATTCCACCTATCATTAGTCTATCCACTGATTAAACTTACTTATTTTACTGGATTCTCTTCTCATGAAATTGAGTTGAACTTTTTGTACTGTGATATCCTGGCATGGATGTTCATAATATATGAAAAACCAAAGAGGCCTAAAGGAAAATTTTATGTAGTTGGTGGATGAAGGCAGAGTGGCCTAGAGACATTTTGTTTCAATTGTTGGTTTAGTTAAAGATCCCTCTTAAAGCACTCCACCTCAAATTTCGGAATCTGGCTTAGGGGTGACAACTACAAGTAATTGTAGTTGTAGCTAGTCTATGGTTGGGTGGAGAGTTGTTGTCCTGATCTTAGTTTCCAACTCCAGTGTTGATTCTAGATAAGTATTTGTAAATGCATTCATGGTCATTGAGTTCATGTTGCACTATTAAATTGGTGTTGTGTTCATTGTATGAATAAATCATGGCTCACTATGATTATAATAGTAAAACTCTAATGAGTGTGTGCCTTGATGTTGTAATGTTTAACTAATGCTCTTTATGCAGGAATCACACACATATAATCACTTGCATTAGTGTTGTATGCATTGAGTAATGCCATTTTATGTGGTATGAGCATTGAATGTTCAATTGTGTTGGCTTTGGGCTTAAAGTAATGTTTATTTAATGAAAAAATTTGTGGATTTTTCCATGAAAATTGAATATGCCTAAATATGATGATCATAGGCATGTCATAATTCTATTCATGTGCCTAATTGTATGGTTTGTGTCCTTGATCGAACTGAAAAGGGGGATTGCTTATTTGTTTGTGGAATGTTGATTTTCTTGTGACCTTATTGGGGAATTGTATGCTTTTGAGTTTCCTTTATAAGTTTTATTATGATTATCTATTCCTTAAAAGAGACCTGCAAATCTCTAGAACAATATTGACTTGCTTCTCGAAATCATTAAGATTTAGAGGGACCGTAGATCTTTGAGAGAATATATGGATAGATCCATGGCCTAAAGGGGTAATTCATTAGATTGAATGGACAAGTCCCTAGCCTGGATGGACATGTCCTTGAACTGTGCCTGGTAGTTTTCTCATCAGGGACCCTGAGAGGGTATCCTTGTAGTAATCTCGGGAGGGATAGCACTATAATGCGTTTGATAAAGCTATAAAGGTGAAGTTCAATCTGGGGAGAGAGTGCATATATTTTTAGACCACCATGGTCAATCCATGGTTTATCTCTTCATAAATGGCTCTATGTGGGTTCTATATCACCCAAGTATTGGAATGAACTAGTGTGGCCTCAACCAAATATATGTAACTGAGTGCATTAAAAAATTCCCTTATCCCTTTGCAACCTAAACACATTTTATTGTAGTGGGAGATAATGAGTGAGAGAAGGACCTTATCTCATATGAATAACCTTCTAACCTTATCTATGAGTTTGGATAAGTTTATCGGGTAGCGCGACGATCAGCTGGTAAGCTAGGTTTCTAACCATACTATTGCAACACATAACTGAGTGCGAGGCCAGCATGATGAAGGGCCGAGATTTAGTGTGATAGATCAAAGAATGAGAAGAACCACAGGATGAAATAATCCTGAAGGTTACATCCAAAAAAACCAATAAGAAGCCACGTAAGGGAAAGATTAGGATGACTTAGTGCCGAGACGGTGTGGCATGAGAAGTGGAAGCCATGGAGCAATTGGGGTTACTTGCACTATAGAGGACTGAACCCACCAGGTCATGTGAGCCCGGATGTTGGTCCTAGGGAGTTCTAAGGTGAGGCACATTTCAAAGGGTGGGAGATGATGTGACACCGAGACACAGTGACGTATATGTGATCCCAATTGTCCTATCATTGGCACAGAGTGGACCCTCCATACAGGTCATGCCAAGAACAACTCGTGAAACCATAAAATGAAGAGGGTGCGGGATGATGTAAACCTAGGATATGGTAGTGAACATGTGAACTTGACAATTTTATTATTAGTGTGATGGTGGACCCACCGGTAGGTCAGCCTAGAGGAATTACCCCGTAGAAAATTTGAAAGTGCAAAGAGTTAAGGCCTAAGGTAATGAGAAGTTGTTGACAATAAATGACCCATCAATATATATATATATATATATATATATATCTACACACACACACACACACACAAATTATAGTAGACGGACCTAGGTAAACATTTCTCTCAATGGAAATAATTGTAATTATGTTAATTGGTTGAAGGACACAAATTCCATTGCTTGAGGAAGGAGGTTACTTGAGGAAATGGGTGTTTTTAAATATCAACCTTGGGTTGGCCAAGAAGATTAAATGATTTGAATGTGCATTAAATTTAACTGAAGAAATGAGGATAGGTCGAGGTGTCCTTCAGCCCTAACCACAAGAATGAAGAGGACAAAATTTAAAGATAGGCATGGGATGCATTGTTAGGAAATTGACTATTATGTGATCGTGGGGAAAGATGGGAAATTAGTCTATTTGAGAAAAGAGGGAGGACCTCGATACATTAATTTTAATTCATACATGCAATCTCATACATTTTTCATGAACACACAAAGTCATATGTATAGAATAATGCATCTAGAGCTATTGTGGAAGAGTGCAGAGCTGAAAGAAGAGTAAAATGATATCTACCATTTTACTGACTGGAAGCACCAGCTGAGGAATCCTCTGAGAGAGGCGCGTTGGGTAAAATATTACATATAGGGATGGCTTTCCTGAAGGCTGAAAAACCCACCAGAAGCTTGGGATTGAAGAACCTACTATATTGGGGAAAATCGCTCAGGTGCATGTGAGGTTGGTGAACCACAAGGAGTTCCCTTGGGGGATAAATCTTTGATGTTTGTATCACTAATGAACCACCTAGAGAGTTGATTTCTTCCACCTATCAGTAGTTTTCCACTAATGAAACTTCCTTATTGTGGACTCTCTTCTCTTGAAAGTGAGTTGGACTCTCTATACCGTGATATCTTGATATCAATGTTCATAATGTATGAAAAGTCTAAGAGGATTAGGAAATTTTTTATGTAGCTGATCGATGAAGACAGAGTGGCCTAGATACATCATATTTTAGTTGTTTCTTTGGTTGAAGTTCTCTCTAAAAAAACTCCACCTCAAGCTTTGGAATTTGGCTTGGGGGTGACAACTATAAGTACTAGGGTTGTAGCTTGTATATGGTTGGGTGGAGAGTTGTTGTCCCGGTCGCAATTTCTAAATCTAGTGTTGATTGCAGATAAGTGTTTGTAAATGCATTCCTAGTCATTGATTTCATGGTGCACTGTTAAATTAGTGTTTTTTTCATTGTATGAATAGATCATGGTTCACTGTGTCTAGAATGGTAAGACTCTAACGAATGTGTGCCTTAATGTTGTAATGTTGCACTAATGTTCTTTAAAAAGGAAACACACATATATGATCACTTATGCTAATATTGTATGCACTAAGTAATGTCATTGTATGTGGTATGAGCATTGAATATCCAACTATGTTGGCTACAATATTTTAGTAATGTTTATTTGATGACCAATTGTGTGGATTTTTTCTTGAAAAAATGAATCGACCTGAATATAATGACTTTAGGCTTGTCATAATGCTATTCGTATGCCGAATTGTATGGTATATGCTAGTGATCGAACTGAAAAGGGAGATTTATTACTTGTTTGTGGAATGTTGATTTCCCTAAGACCTTCTTGGGGCACTCTATGCTTTCAGGTTGCCTTTATAAGTTTTTTTATGCTTATTTTCTCCTTAAAAGGGACCTGCAAGTCTCTAAAACAATATCAACATGATTCTCGCAAATCATTAAGATTTAGAGGGACCGCGATCTCTAAGAGACTCGATGGATAGGTTCCTTGCCTGAAATAGTATGTCCTTGGCCTGAATGGACAAGTCCCTAGCTTGGATGGACAAGTCCCTAAAATGTGCCTTGTATTTCTGTCGTCGAGGACCTGGAGAGGGTTTCCTTGTAGTAAGCTTAGGAGGGATAGCAACAAAATGTGCTTCATGAAGCTATAAAGGTGACAATCAAGCTCTAACGAAAATCTAGACATTTGTAGAACCTCTATGGTTGAGACATGCTTAAGATCTTCATAAATGGCTCCATGTGGGTTTGATATCACCTAAGTATCAGACTGAAACACCATGGCCTCAACCAAATATATGTAACAGAGCGCATAGGAAGGCCTTATCCTCTTATAGCCCAAATGCATTTCATTGCAGTGGGAGAGCAAGAGAAAAACCTTATTTCCTATTCACAACATTCCAACCTTATCCATGATCTTGGATAAGTTTATTGGGTTTTGTGACAGTCAGTTGGAAAGCCAAGTTGCTAATCGTACGACTGCAACACATAATCGAGTGTGAGTCCAACATGATGAAGGGTCGATATTTAGTGTGAGAGATAGATAACTAAGAAGAACCTCAAGATGGAGTGAGCCAAGATTTTACATCTTGGAAGACTGCAAGAAGTCGTGCATGGGAAAGGTCAGGATAACTGAATGCCAAGATAGCATGGCATGAGAAGTGGAAGCCATGGACCAGTTGGGGTTACTTGCAATATAGAGGACTATACCCACCAGGCCATATGAGCTCATAGGTTGGTCCCCATTAGTTCTAAGGTGAGGTGCATCTCAGAGCGTGGGGGTTGATGTGACGATGGGACATGGCGGTGTATACATGATCTCAGTTGTACTTTAATTAGCACAGAGTGGACCCTCCATATAGGTCATTCCAGAAGGTCATGCGCGAAACAACTCGTGAAAGCATAAAACAAAGAGGACACGAGATGAGGTAAGCCTAGGTGTGGTGGCGAACATGTGATACTGACAATTTACTCATTAAAACAAGGGTGGAACCACCAACAAGTTAGCCTAGAGGAACTATCCCAGAGAAAATTTCAAAGCAAAAAACGTTAAGGGCCAAGGTAAATGGGAGAAGTTACCAACAATAAATGACCTATATATATATATATATATTGAGAGAGAGAGAGATGTTTGTGTGTGTGTGGGTGTGGCTGGCAGTATAGGCAAAGTTACATAACTATAAACATAAGAATTGATCGTGAATACCAATGCCATGAATGGGTTGACAGTCAATATAACATTGTTAGATTGTGCCAATAGGGTGGCTATGGTAACCATGTAGGTGCCACATGGCAAGGTTGATGATGCGACATTTTCTAATTTTCCAAAAACTCAACAATCATATCTCTTGATGTAGAGTTCAGATTAAAGTAAATTTTTATATCAATGGAAATGTCTTGACGAGGTAGACACACCAATGATGTCTAATTGAGGTTTTTCTATAGTTGAAAAGATAAAAAAAAATTAGACCCCATTTCCATAGCAAGACCTTGGATCCTAGGTCAGCATAGTAACTACCTCCTTCTAACTTATGAATTGATAGATTTAGGAGGGGGTGCGTTACAATTGAACTGAAACATTTTCTTTGTTCTGCACTAGTCCTCACCTTGCTAGAGCTGCAAGAACTATTTGAGATTGAGATAGGTGCCTCTGATTATGCTATTGGTGTAATCCTCACTCAACAAAGGTATCCAATGGCCTATCATTGTGAGATGCTCTATGATATGTTTTGAAGGTACCCCACCTATGATAAGGAAATGTATTCTATAGTGCAGGCCTGCTGGCAATTCAAACATTATATTCTAGGGAAGGAAAAGATCATCCACACAAATCATCAGCCTCTTCAATTTATGTAGACACAAGGGAACTTGTAGAATGATCACCATAAAAAATGGGCTACATACCTACAACAATTCCATTTGAACATTAAATACAAGAAGAGTAGCACCAATCACGTCGCATATTGCCTCAACCGACCCCGATTGTGGCATTGAGCATAGTTCTCCACTCTTATGGGAATGATACCTCTGGATGGCCACAACTATATGAAAATGAATTGGAATTTGTTGCCAACTACAATATGTTTATGGATGGAAAGACAGTTCCACACTTCCACCTTAAAAATGGATTGTTATGCTATCTGGGATATATTTTTGTTCCTTTAAGAGAGCATGCCAAGATGATTTGGGAGGCACATTACCACTGGCTCACAAGACACTTTGGTGTGGAGAAGACAATGGCAGTATTTCTAAAGTATTTTTATTGGTCAAAACTCTGATAAGATGTTGGAAAATATATTAGATCCTGCATTGCATATCCCATTTCCAAGCCAACCATTAAGAAGCAAGGTCTGCATGTAGGTTTTAACCCCATACAAAAATTACTGCATACAAATTCTAAAACACATAAAATAAATAATGTGAGTGCATAACACATAAAACACATATACACAGAGATTTTCAACTGGATCACAAAACCGGGACTACCAGCTTTATTTTTCATTATATTCCTTTCAATGTTACAATACATATATATACATGCCGAAGCATCCAATACCATGGATCGAAAATCATCGCGTCCAAAACCATGGACTGAAACCATAGGTAGGTTCGCCCAAACTAATATGGGGTCCAATTTTTTTTTTCCTGAGGCGCTACCCTGGACCTCGTAGAGGGGGGCTACCCACCCCCCTCGAACCCCCCAGACAGGGGGGGCTACCGCCCCCCCCTGTGACCCCCCCACTACGCAATTGATGCAACGAAGGGGGGTCTCCGCCCCCCCTCTAACCCCCATGTTCACTATATAGGTTAGTCGTGGAAAGAATATAACACAACCCAAAACTGTACACTCATCTACCTACTCCTAGTTGGATTTGGGAATCCATCTCCATAGACTATATGTTTGGCTTCCTTCTAGCAAGCATCGTAATGGATGTGCATTTATGGTCATTGATATATTTTCTAACATGGCCATATCATTTGCTTGCAATAAGAGTATCACAACAAAATCCATTACCAAGATCTTCTTCAAACGAGTGTGGGCACATTTTGGGATCCCACATACCATTATATTAGATCAAGATAACATGTTCCTAAGTGCATTATGGTTGAGCCTCTGGTCATTGTTGGACACCAATCTCACCAAGTCAACTACATTCCACCCCCAGACTAATGGCCAAACAAGGGTCGTCAACAAGATGATAGTGCACATACTTCATATGTACAACTCTAGACACCCACGAACATGGGATGAGAGTTTCCCCTATGTGCAACATAACTACAACGAAGCTATACATAACTCAATTTGCCACAATCCCTTTTAGGTGGTCCTGGGATTTCAACCATTTTGTCCCATTGACGTTGCATTGTCACTTGAAATTACACAACAAAATCTACAAAATTTCAATCTAAAACAAATAACACCATCAATTTTATTGAATGCATTCAACACATCCGTTAGCATGTTCATGATATCCTGGATAAAAACAATACTAAGTACAAACAACATCAGGTGCCACATAAGTTTCAAGTGGGCAACAAGGTTTGGTTGCATTTGCAAAAGGAATGCCTTGTCGGAACCCGTCAAAAGCTTCGACCACTCCTATATGGCCCTTAAACCATCACCAAGGATGTGGGTGAGAATGATTTCCAGCTAAGAATCCCTCCAGTCCTTGGCCTGCACCTAGTATTCAATGTGGACTGCCTTCGGTCATAATTTCCACCATTGTTGGACACATCAGACATTGTTGAACAGCTAACACCAACAAAGCTCAACCCAAATTGCATTAAACATGCCACAATTGATCGGATCATGGATAAAAAAAATGAGAACAATTTCCAACAAAGTATCAACGATATCGGGTTGTCAAATTCATCCAACTCCTGCACGAAGGCAATTGGTTCACCAGGGACCAAGTTCACTAGAAGTTTCCTCACTTCATGGAGGTTAGCGCAATGGGGACCATTACTTCTTAAGGGGACACGATTGATCTAGGTGGATATTGGTGGCCACCCACCTATTCCACTTGGACTCCCAATTCTGATTTCTATCAGTTTCCTATTTTCCAAATCAATTTCATATTTCTGCAGTTTTATATTTTTGCCAGTTTTCGGGTCTTGAAATTTGGAAGCCATTTTGAGGCCCTAAATGGAGTTTTTTGGGGAAATTGGCAAAGATGAGACGAAGTTATAAGTTGTTTTCCTTGTATAGATGTATCTAATGGGCCATTGTGCATGTTAAGCAAAGATCATATGCTAAATTTACGACCCTGGGAAGTTGACGATGCAACTAACCCCATCAAGGCTTATATCTTTTAGTGTTTCATCTCCTAGGGTTAGTTTTTTGTATGTTTAGGGTTTCTCATTGTTTCTTGATGATAAAAAGTCCTTTGAGACTCATTGTAACCCAGTTCAGAAGGCATGTAGTTGTCATATATCTTCTTAGAGATAAGCTACCATCGCCCAAGCTAGTTTTCTTTCATTCTGCATGTAAACAATTTTCAACATTTGTTATCTATTAATTGAATTTTAGTTTCACTCTATCTCTAAGTTTCTATTTTAAATCTATATTTCATTTCGTTCCTTCATAAATCCGGATCATGTTCCTATGCACGACTATGGTTTCCTACCACACTCAAACAATTGTTAATATCATATGATCATAAGTATTAGTCATCATAGTGTATACATTATAAGTTACATCGAATCAACAATATTAATTGATATCATAATCATCAACATAATCTATACTAACAATCAAAATAAGCACACCATGAGTGCTCATTAAGAAAAATAACAAATGGATACTAAATGTTTGATGTCCTCAAGAATAAAGTATATATCACAATATCTATCTCAAAAGTCAACAATAAGAATGGAAGTGTCTATCTCATAGTCAAGGTGAAATGGGGAACTATGAAAATAGGTAGTCAACATGGCTTGCTAGACAAAAATTCCATGGTGGAGACTAAAGTGAGGGATCTATGGGAGGATGAAGGAAGAATAGTAGTTCTGGATAGCTCCAATCATGGTATTCTCCTTACCTATTTTGGGTTTTCTTGTTGTCTGGTCTTAAGTCGCTTAGTTTAAGAGGAAAAGTTGATGCCCAACTAGCTGAAGCTCGAGTTGGCTTCTAGTCGGGTATTCTTGGGAGAATAGTTTGGTTAGGAAATTTAAGTTGGGGCACTAGCAACCCAATCATCAATTTAGGAAGTAGAAGGGTAGCTAGGTCCAACTTTGTACTTTAAGTTGGTCACCTTTGTCTTTTCTATCTCAAAGTATGCAATGCAACATAATATTGAACTGAAACATTGGGGGCAAGAGGTGAGGTTAAGGTAAGAGGCACACATTGACTTTTAAGAATGGTTTTGATCCTAATCACTCCAAATATTCTACTAGAGATGAGAGGGAATCCTTTACATTAGACAAGTTCTTCCATTTGAAGCTCCTTGAGTTAGTTAAATCCAAATTAGAATAATTGAATAGTAAAGTTAAAGAGAAGAGGTGCAATCTATCTAGGGAACAAGTCTAGGAGGAAATAGATAGATGGGCTCAAGATCCAAGTTTCTCTAAGACTAAGGAGATAAATCTCTTTTGGATCACTAAAATTTATTGTATGGTGAAAAAAACGGTAGCCTAGGTCTTGGAAGAATGAAGAACTCCACAAGAACTGACCCCCGATTGTGGCATTGAGCATAGTTCTCCACTCTTATGGGCATGAGACCTCTGTATGGATGCAACTATATGAAAATGACTTGTATTTTTCTGCCACCTACAATATGTTTATGGCTGGAAAGCCAATTCCACACTTCCACCTTCAAAATGGATTGTTATGCTATCTGGGACATATTTTTGTTCTTTTAAGAGAGCATGCCAAGTTGATTTGGGAGGCGCATTACAACCGGGTCACAAGACACTTTGGTGTGGAGAAGATAGTGGAAATATTGCTACAGTATTTTTATTGTTCAAAAATATGATAAGATGTTGGCAAATATATTATATCCTGCACTACTTGTGCCATTGCCAAGCCAACCATTAAGGAGTAAGGCCTATACACTCCTCTGCCTACTCCTAGTTGGCCTTTGGAATCCATCTCCATGGACTATATGTTTGGTCTTCCTTCTACCAAGCATCGTAATGATTGTGTTTGTGGTCGTTGATAGATTTTCTAGCATGGCTATATTGGCTAACTTGCAAGAAGAGTATCACAACAAAAGCCATTACCAAGCTCTTCTTCAAATGAGTGTGGGAACATTTTGGGATCCCACACACAATTATATCACATTAAGATAACCTAAGTGCATTATGGTCGAGCCTATGGTCATTGTTGGACGCCAATCTCACCAAGTCAACTACATTCCACCCGCAGACTAATGGCCAGACAGAGGTCACCAATAGGATGATAGTGCACATACTACACATGTACAACTCGGTATCCAAAAACATGGGAAGAGAGTCTCCCCTATGTGCAACACAACTACAACAGAGCTATCCATAGCTCAATTGTCCACAATCCCTTTCAAGTGGTCCTGGGATTTCAACCATTTTTTTCGATTGATATTGCAATGCCGCTTGCAACTACACAACAAAATCTACAAAAGTTCAATATGAAATTGATAACGCCATCAATTTTATTGAATTCATTCAACACATCTGCTAGCATGTTCACAATATCCTGGATAAAGCCAATACAAAGTACACACAACATCATGATCAACATCAGGTGCCACATAAGTTTCAAGTGAGCGACAATGTTTGGTTGCATTTGCAGAAGGACCGCATTGTCGGAGCTCGTCAGAAGCTTTTACCACTCCTATATGGGCCTTACACCATCACCAAGGTTGTTGGTGACAATTCTTTTGAGTTAAGCATCCCCCCATTCCTTGGCATGCACCTAATATTCAATGTGGACCGCCTTTGGTCATACTTTCCACCATTGTTGGATACATATGACATTCCTGAGAAGCTAACACCAACAGAGCTCAACCCAAATTACATTAAACATGACACAATTGATCAAATCATGGATACACAAATTGAGAACACTTTCCAACAAAGAATCCAATGATATCAGGTTGTCAAAGTCATTCAATTCTTGCACCAAGGCAAGTGGCTCACTAGGGACCAAGTTCACCAGAAGTTTCGTCACCTCATGGAGGTTAGCAATGGGGACCATTACTTCCTAAGGGGGAACGACTGATCCAAGTGGAAATTGGTGGCCACTCGCCTATTCCACTTGGACTCCCAACACTATTTTCTATCAGTTTCCTATTTTCCAACACAATTTCATATTCCATTAGTTTTATCTTTTTGCCAGTTGTCGGGTCCTGAAATTTTGAAGCCATTTTGAGGCCCTAAATGGCTTTGTTTGGGGAACTTGGCAAACATGGATCGAAGTTGGAAGTTATTGTCCTTGTATAGACCTATCTAATGGACTAGCGTGCATGCTAAACGAAGATCGTATGCTAAATTTACAACCCTGAGAAGTTGACGTTGCAACTAATCACATTGAGGCCTATATCTTTTGGTGTTTCATCTCCTAGGGTTAGGTTTTTGGATATTTAGGATTTCTCATTGTTTCATGATGATTAAAATGCCTTTGGGAGTAATTTTAACCCAGTTTAGAAGGCACACATCTTCTTAGAGATAAGCTACCATCGCCCAAGCTAGTTTTCTTTCATTCTACATGTAAACAATTTTCAACATTTGCTATTTATTAATTGAAGTTTAGTTTAACTCTATCTCTATGTTTCTATTTTAAATCTGTATTTCATTTCGTTCCTTCATAAATTCGGATCATGTGCCTATGCACCACTATGGTGTCCTACCACACTCAAACAATTTTCAATTACATATGATCATAAGGATTAGTCATCACAATGTATACATTATAAGTAACATTGAATCAACAATATTAACTGATATCATAATCATCAACATAATCTAGACTAACAATCAAAATAAGCACACCATGAGTGCTCATTAAGAAAAATAACAACTAGATCCTAAATGTCTGATGTCCTCAACAATAAAGTTTATGTCACAATATCTATCTCAAAAGTCAACAATAAGATTGGAAGTGCCTATCTCATAGTGAAGGTAAAATGGGGAACTATGAAAATAGGTAGTAGTCAACATGGTCTGCTTGACAAAAATTCCATGGTGGAGACTAAATTGATGGATCTATGGGAGATTGAAGGAAGAATAATAGTTCTGGATAGCTCCAAGCATGGTATTCTCCTTACCTATTTTGGGTTTTCTTGTTGTTTGGTCTTAAGTCGCTTAGTTTGAGAGAAAAAGTTGATGCCCAACTAGCTGAAGCTCGAGTTGGCTTCTAGTTGGGTATTCTTGGGAGAATAGTTTGGTTGGGAAATTTAAGTTGGGGCACTAGCAACACAATCATCAATTTAGGAAGTAGAAGGGTAGCTAGGTCCAACTTTGTACTTTAAGTTGGTCACCTTTGTCTTTTCTATCTCAATGTATCTCAAAGTATGCAATGCAACATAATGTCGAAGTGAAACTTTGGGGGAAGAGGTGAGGTTAAGGTAAGAGGCACACATCGACTTTTAGGAATGGTTTTGATCCTAATCACTCTAAATGTTCTACTAGAGATGAGAGGGAAGCCTTTATATTAGACGAGTTCTTCCATTTGAAGCTCCTTGAGTTAGTTAAATCCAAATTGGAAGAATTGAATAGTAAAGTTAAAGAGAAGAGGTGCAATCTATCTAGGGAACAAGTATAGGAGGAAATAGATAGATGGGTTCAAGATCCAAGTTTCTCTAAGACCAAGGAGATAAAACTCTTTTGGATCGCAAAAATTTATTGTATGGTGAAAAAAACGGTAGCCTAGGTCTTGGAAGAATGAAGAACTCCACAACAACACATATTTTGCATAGAATTGAATTCTTGGGCGATAAATTTGAAGCTACTTGTCAAAATGTGTTTGGGATCAACATTGTTATTTCTTAGGTTAATGAGGAAGATGAAGCCCTGTACCCTAAAGAGGGCCTTCATGACTTTGTTGGCACATAGGCTAACCGATTTTGCATCAATGAAGACCTCCAACCTTTGACCACAACATAAAAAGAAGAACATGAAGTAAAGTAGTCAATGGACTAGTCCTTGGAAGACAGTGTCTTGCCCCTTTTTGTTTTAAGTTGGAATAATTTTTTATTACATAATATATATTTACCATTTTAGTATAATATTTGGTGTTGCTATATTAGTATAATTTGATTGGGCATAATGGTTAAGAGCATGTGTTACTTCTTAAGAGATTACATGTTCAAATCTAAAGCAGGTACAATATGTACACCTATGTGTACAAGCACATTCCTTGTTCCACAAAGAAACCCACAAAAAAGGAGTCATATCTAACTTGAGCTATATATATATATATATATATATATATATATATATATATATATATATATATTTTAGTAATAAATAACATAATTGTGTAGAGAGTGTTGCAACCCATATGTAAGAGATTTTATTAATGTCGGTCCTATTATGTAAACAACGCAATAAAATAAAAATAACATATATTAAAATAAAAATAATGTATTGACCCATGTTGTTCATGTGGAATATAACCTATTTAAAGGGATAAAGACCATCCTAGATCCATATCAACACCAGATCTACCAAGTGTACAAAAATATCATTTCTCTTTTCACTCTAAAAGAGGTTTTCTCCTCAAAAAATTTAATTCATATAGACACTTAGTAGATTCAAAATTAAATAGGAGTTGGGTTCCGACCCTCTCTTCGTGATTCCTCACCCCCTGTCTCCTCACCCTCTTTTGGTTTTTAGGTTCTATCATATCCTTTATAAATATATCATTTTTGTAGCTTGTATTTCCCCCTTATTAAAGTCATAATTACTTTATTAATTTATAATAATATTATAAATCTATTTAATTTATAATAATGTATATATTAATTTAATTTATTATCCCTAATTTTTTTTATTAAGTTATATTATTTTTGATACTATTTATTTAACAATAACTATATAAATAAATATTTAAGCTATTAATTCCTGTTGATATATAATAATTTGTATCTTATTCTTAACCATTTTATAAATATATAATATTTTGTACTTTTTTTTTTCTAAGTAGTATTGATCTATTGATATGATACAAAAAGCTACAAAGAGACCTATCCTCAGAGATGTTAAACATCAATCATCATCACAAAATGAAATTGTTTGTTTTGGACTGCCCCAACGGAGGGTAAACCAATCCAAGAAGCTTTAAAGACTGCCCCTGTTATGGGGAAACCAGCCATTGAACCAGAAAAACTATTTCAAAGTAGACCTTAGTTTTCCAAAATAAACATAAGGAGAATGTCGTTCTAGAACCAAAAGACAAGGACATAACCAAGAAACAATGTGACATGTCCACCTAGCGGAGATTCAATTAGAGAATCCAAGACACATGGCGAAGAAACCTTACACATTCAGACCACAAAACCACGAAAACAGTGAAACATATCCACCTGGAAGCCGGACACCTTTGCATTAGACCATGAAACCACAAAATAGTGAGACTTGTCCACCTGGGAGCTGGAGACCTTTGCATGAGGCCACATGTTAGGCCGGTGGTTCCTCTGGAGCTGGCTCTTCCTCAATTCGGCAGGAAAATTGATACCAATCATCATCCTCTTCAGACGCGCCTCGAACCTGAGCAGATGGAGCTTCCACAGTGCCTTCTACATCCATCTGTCACTTACCAGCGTCGTTATGCCTGTTGCCTAAAGCTTTCATGCTGTTATGCGTATCCTCCTCATCAGAAGTGTCACCAGCTTTGGCCTTGCCATGCAGAGCCTTTCTACTTTCACCTTGTTGCTTATTGCTCGGGATGCTGATCCCATGACTACCAGGCACTTCCTTGCTCTGCTTGTTCCCGTGACTTGACAGAGGAGCTTGCGTCACAAACTCTTCCTCGAAGGAAATTGTGATGGTTGCAGTGATTGTAGGCCTATTTAAGGAACTACAGAAGCGAAATTGAGTGTTGTGAGGGGCAGGAAAAGGAGGAAGTGGGAAATCTGTAGTATGGACAACATTGTCCCTCCTACCTCTACCACTTCTGGTATTTGAGTAGCGATGAGTGGGGTAAATGAGCGGGTTGGGTATTTCAGTGGTTGAGTCCGGGGAGTCAAAGGCGGAGCTAGTCGAAGCTTGTGAGCGGATAAAACCTCCACTTGTTCTCCCACGTCCACTGTGCATGCAGTGCTTGAGGCGAGCCATGGCATAGATGTAAGCTAACTTAATAACGGAGGAATTGGATGAAAGGCGACGCAGAGCATGAGCAGGGGTGGTCAGGCCACGATCTAGGAGACAATGACGGGAATGCGAAAAATGGAAACCATTACCAAAATCCTGACAAGGAAGAATCAGGTAGCGATTGCCTGTTGTAGTTTTGATATAATGTTCAGCCGCTTGCGGAGAACATATGCCATGGAGAAGAGGAGGATTAACAAAACTATTTGCAGGGGCCATGGTGTTGATGGAGGTGAGCTCGTCACAGCTTTTGGAGTCATTAAATGTCACCTGCAAGGTGTTTTTAATCCATCTACAGTGAGTTCTCATTACGAAGCAATTAGCCAGATGGCTTCCCAACCCACTGACAGTCCGTCTTGTCATTTAAATGCCATTGTTGACTCCCGCGTTCGGGTGCGTTTCCTCTGCATTGGCACTTTCCTTTTGCACCAGATCATTGAAATCCTGCAATTGATGAGTGTTGGCTATAGTGCTAAGAGCTCCCACATGAAGAGTTTTACCACTATCGATGCCAATGTTTGCTAAGAAGTCCGCTACTTTGTTACCATTCCGACGAATGTGCCTGATGGTAACTACTCGATGAATGAGTAGCCACTGTTCACTCTGTTCCAACCTTTCCGCCAATCTCCAACTGCTACCCACTTTGTGTGCTGGAGTTCCCTGTAAGATCTGATTGATCATGTTAATTAAAATTTGAGAGTCCCTTTCAATTATGAGTGGGAAGAATCTATTGCTCTGAGCAAGGAGAATTCCTTGCCATATTCCTTCTAATTCAGCTGAGTTGTTTGTATCCCAACCGATTGACCCCATAAATGTTTGGAGAACATTGCCGTTGTGATTTCTGAATATTCCTCCAAATCCTTCTTTACTTGGATTTCCTTTTGACGCTCCATCAAAGTTGAGCTGTACCATGGGTGGTGGGGGTGGAGTCCATTTGTTAGGTGTAGCTCCAGATGGAGGGATTTTCCTTTGGTGTACCTGCTCATGGTTCCACTGAAGGTTCCAGTTCACCCAGATATTTTGTTCCTGTGGAGTGGAGGGGATATCATCATCAAGCCAAGTTTGGAGCATCAAGGTTTCTTGTATATTTTGACATATTGTTCCATAGAGCTTCTATGGGAGAGGAATGGTCCTTGAAGATGCGACTATTTCTCTCTTTCCAGACTGTCCACATGAGGAAACCTAGTATTAGCTTCCATAAGGCATTTAGTATTTTGCTTTTATAAGGGTGAGGTGCCCAAGAGCGAATAATGTTGGTTGAATTCTCCTTATTTCAGCCATCTCTTTGACATCTGAAGCTAACTTTCTCCCAAAGTTAGGTTGCTAATAGACATGAATTTAGGAGATGTTCCTTAGTTTCTTCTGCCTGTTTACAATTTGGGCAGATGGAAGGTCTGTGAAAACTCCATTTCCTTAGATTATCCCAAGTAAGGATTCTATTTTGGCAAAACAACCAGAGGAAGGTGGAGATTTTTGGCCAAATTGGTGGATCCCAAACTTGTGCCAGAGGCTATCCTTGATGGTATGGTTCCTTAGTATTATATGATATGCTTCTTGGGATGTGAAGGTACCTCTCGTTTCATAACCCCATCTAATGATGTCTTTCTTATCTGATTGGCGAATTTTCCTGTTTGAGATTTTTGTATCCAGGCTATCTTTGATGGGCTACGTGCCTTGCCCAAGAATGAGGTTCGAGCTTAGCCATTGTCTGTAACCTTGGTTGTGAGCTTCCTCCCAAATTTGATTTACTTAATCATCGGTTGCTCTACCCAATCTTGAAGTTGGTGGGGTGTGAGAAGGTCCTTCAATTTGGGTCTTTGCTACCAGGAGTCCTCCCAAAACCTCGCATTATCTCCATTCCTGATTTCCCAAAAACTGTGTTGTTGAATTAGATCTTTATGTTGTTTGGCAGCATTCCAAATTACAGAGCCTGTGCCAACTTCTTTGAGCCGAATTAAATCATCTACTGGTCTATTATTAACATACTTAGCTGTCCAGAGGATTGCCCAAGGTGTATGTGGGTTCGAGAGCCATTTCCACCAGAT
Source organism: Pinus taeda (assembly GCA_000404065.3). NCBI lineage: Eukaryota > Viridiplantae > Streptophyta > Pinopsida > Pinales > Pinaceae > Pinus > Pinus taeda. The sequence continues at coordinate 57,701 of APFE030118169.1, forward strand.
GCGCGCTCCCATGACCTCGTTGCTATGCTGAGGATCCCGTAATCCAGTGCCTCCAGAAGATTTTGGGTGGCAAACTATTTCCCACTTTACCAGAGCCCATTTTCTCTTTTGTTTCGTATTCCCCCATAAAAATCCCATTGAAGATTTTGATCACTTTAAGAACCCATTTGGGTGCTACCAGTATTGAGAAAAAGTAGAGCGGCATAGATTGTAGCATTGCTTTGATTAAAACTAGGTGACTCGCCATGTTGAGAGCTCTGAAGGTCCATGTAGAGATACAGGCTTCCAATTTTTCGAAGAGTTTTTTCCAGGATGAGTGCTTTAAGGCAGAGGCTGTCATTAGAGCTTCCAAATATTTGGAGGGTAAAGTTGCAATCAAGAAGCCCAAAATTTTGGCTATGGAGGATTGAGTGATGGGAGGTGTGTGAAAGAAAAAAACTTTGGATTTTTCTTTGTTAATGCAGGTGCCAGAGGCATCCGAAAAGTCATATAAAATGGACTTCAGTTTAAGGGCTTCTTGGACCGAAGGATGACCAAATAACATATTGTTATCCACGAATTGCTGGTGGGTGAAAGCAGGGGTATTCTGGAAAGAAAGGCCACGTAATTGCTAGTTATGAAGGGCACATTTGATGTAACATACAAGACATTTCGCCATAATAACGAATAGAAAGGGTGAGAGAGGGTCCCCTTATTGGATGCCTCTGGATGGGTGGAAGGGGGTGGAAGGGATCCCATTGACTAGAATTGAGAAGAAGGTAGAGGTGATGAGACTCATAATCCATCTAACCCATGGGGGGGGTAAAGCCAAAGGCTAGCAACATTTTTTGAATATATTTCCAGCTTAAAGTATCGAAAGCTTTTGAGAGATTGATTTTTAGGAGCATACTTGCCTTTTTGGACTGCTTTAGGGAGTGAATGATTTCATGAGTGAGAATAATACCATCGGTGATCTGCCTTCCTTCTACTTACCCTGATTGCTCCGGTGATATAAGTAAGGGAAGCAAGGGCTTGAGGCGTGGTGATCACTTTGGAGACAATTTTATAAATGACATTGCATAGTGCAATAGGTCAGAATTTGTCCGGAGTCTGGCTGTGCTCCTCCTTAGGGATGAGCGTGAAGAAGGTGGCATTCAAGGATGGAAGCATCCATCTACTAACTCTGGACTCCTTGACTACTTGCCAGACTTCCTTCTTGATTAGATCCCAGAAGTTGTGAAAGAAGTCTGAAGTGAAGCCGTTTGGTCCAGGTGCTTTCCCAACTTTGAGTTGTCGCATAGCTGTCTCCACTTCCTCCAAAGATATAGGCCTGAGGAGGATTTGATTGTGTTCCTTAGTTACGATCTTAGGAATATTCTTAGTGATTTTCTCTATAACTGGCAGCCGATCAATCTGCGTTTCCTGATGCACCCTCTAAAAATTGGTGAGTTCTTGTTCTATATCTTCATGCTTTTCTAGTTTCTCCCCTTGTCGATTTTGGAGGAGAGTAATGTTGTTGTGCATTCTCCTTTGGATAGTGGTATAGTGGAAGAACTTTGTGTTGTGTTCGCCCTCTTTAAGCCATCTGATCCTTGATTTTTGTCTCCAAAGAAACTTTGCCTATTTTTCTCTTTCTGATATTTGCGTTTGTAGTTGGTGTTCTTGTTCTGCTAGGGTTTCGGATCGGCCTTTAGCTATGATTCTCTGCTATAATTTTTGCATTTCTTATTCAAGAGCGTCTTGCGCTTAAAAGATATTGCCGAAGGTAAAGTGATTCCATTGTTTTTTTTTTTTCCTTGAGATTTTTTAGCTTTTGTTGTAGCTTGTACATTTTTGTGCCTTCTGGTGGATTGAAATTTTTCCATGTCTCTATTATCAGTTTGTGAAATTTTGGGTTATTCAGCCAGAAAGCTTCAAATCGAAAGGGCCTGTAAACATTGTCTCCCAGTCTTTGCCAGTGAAGTCTAATAGGCTAGTGGTCTGAGTCAAAGAGTGGCAATATAGAGGCAGAGAGATCCCCACCAAGATGTATTGTGTTGTTAGAGAGCAGAAATTTGTCTAACCGAGATGCTATTTGGTGGGCATCTACACGCTTGTTGTTCCATGTATATACACAATTGTTGAATTCCATATCTATGAGCTTGTTGTTATGAATGTAGTTTTTGAAGTGAGTGCTTTCACAGTCCAGCTTGAACTGTCCTCCTCTTTTTTCCTCCAATCTTGTAATCATGTTGAAGTTCCCTCCTGTGATCCAAAGTGGGTGGGATCTTTCTGAGTTGATCTGAGTTAAGGTATTCAGTGTGTCTACCTTGTTTGTTGCCTCCTGGGGAAAGTAGACATTAGTTAAGTGCCCACGAATGTTTGTCCCTATTATATGAAACATGGCTTGAATAAAGTGTTTACTAGTATATATGTTAGTAAGTGTTATAGCTCTATCATCCCAAACTATGGCTAGCCCTCTTGAGGCTCCTATGGCTTCCACAGCCACTTCTTTGCTTCCTGGCCATGCTTTGGTGAGGATCTGATCGTTGTGGAATTACACTTGGTCTCCTGTAAGAAGAGAATTTGAGGCTTTTCCTGTTGTAGCATGTTCCTTATTAGTCGACCCTTTCCTGGGTTGTTGAGCCCTCTAATGTTCCATGAGATGAGCTTCATGATTCATGATTGGGAAGGGGATTATAATATTTGGTAAGCTTGGAGTATCTTCCATATTCCACCAGCATCTCCCCTATGCGGATGGTTCTCTGAAGATCTGTTTTCCTTCCTTGTTTCTTATTGTCCTTGAAGACATTTCTTCCATCCCACTAACTACCAGTTTGGATACCTAATGATCTTTGCTTCTGTGCTCTTGAGAGAATTACTTCTAAGTTCTCTAGCTGTCGCTCATGAAATTTTTCATATTCCCTTTTCTTACATGCCTGTTCAAGTCCTAGTATATCTAGGTCACCGATGTCGAAGCTCTCTGGTTCCTCTTCCATGTGCTAAACTGCTCCCTGCTCTGCCTCTGTATCATCTACAATCATGAGATGCATCTGAGTGCTGTCTATCTCCATTCATTGAGCAGTCCTTTTTTGCAAGTCACTAGGAAAGGGTGATTTGGTGTCTGCAGGTTCCTTAGAAATGAGGGCTTTCTTTGAGCTTGAGGGAGCAGAATGGGCGGTAGTCTTAGGAATGGCTTCAGGTTGTTCCTGGTTATCTAATATATGAACCTACGGCTAGAGCAGGGTTTCAAAGCTGTTGCTTGTTGATGGCAAGGAGGTGTTGGTGATAGGTTTTTGACTGAGGAAGAGGGCTTTTTGTGGGTCTTTTTGCGATTGGGAACTTTTCTAAACCCATCCGAGTCTGGTTTTTCCATTGAGGGGTGGTCGTGGATTTCATATTGGAGGGATAGTCTCGGAATAAATGGCCAAGGCATGGCATTTTCTACAGCGGAATGGTACATGCTCATAATCTATTGTTTGTAACCATTCATAATCATCATGGTAAAGGCTTACCGCATCTGGGAGAGCTTTGCTGAGGTGCATGTATACACAGATCCATGCATAGGAGGTGTATCGCTTCAGTTTTGTCTCCTCTACCACTTTGATGAACTCACCTAAACCATTCCCAATGTCTTGCAAAGAGTCTTCGTCCCAATACTCCAGAGGGAGAGAATAAAGGCGCAACCACACCGGGGCCCAACTCAGATCTTCTTTGTCCGGGTTAAAGTGCTCGATCCATCCTCTCAAGTATAATCCTGCTGCATTGAAGAAATATGGTCCACCATCCAGTACCCTGTTTCGGTCCTCTAGACAATTGAAAATGGAAGTAAAGAAGCCCTTAGGCCCTAACTGCAGAGTTATGTGCCCTTTTGGCTTCCATTTGGTTGCGTTCCAGCCATGCAGTGCTTTCTCCATTGGCCAAAGGCCTATGAACTTTCCTATCAGAGCATGGTCCTTCATAAACTAGATTTGAGTGTTGATCCTCTAACTTGGGAGCTCGATTTTGGGTCTGTCAACTGCTACAGGCCTGCAGGTGGTTGACGTCACTCTTGGTTCTTCATTTTTGTTGTTATTCCTTGACTCATTTTCATGCTCTGTTGGTATATCTTCTTGATGGTCCTTCCTGACATTTTCAGTTTGTCGCAGTGCATTTTCCGTATCAGCGAGGGGAGGCACCATGTCCTCCCCCTGAGAGGGTTCCATCGCGCGGTAGTTGTGCCTTATTGTGTTGTAGATGTCTTATGGCTAGAGGTTAATGGCAGAGGAGTGCACTCTGTAAAGGTCTGCTAATTGCAGAGCAGTGTTAAACCCTAAGCACTCATTCTCCTCTTCCGGCTCTTGACATCGTTTTATAATATTTTTGTACTTACTCTTAACTTTATTATTATTTAATATTTTATTAATTGGGTTATATAAACCCTCTAAGAACTATTTTTAAATAGTTATAACTCATTTTTAACCCTTCTTTAATTTTTGACCCATTTTTAAATAATACCTTGTAACTAAATCATGACCCATATAGTATTATTATCCATTATTAGTATATATATATAATTATGATTCCTAACAGTTATCTCATAACTGAGTTTTGATTTTTAATATATAATTCCTTAATGTTGTTTTGGATTTTTCCTAATTAACTAAGCACCAATGGCTAACTCTAGGCAATGTTGCATCTATGCTATTTATTCTTGAAGATTGACTAATTTTCTGACCTTGTCATGAAGATGAAGATAAACTACATGTTCAAAACATCGACCAATTCCTAATGATGTGATTTTTCTCACCTTGTCATGAAGATGAACTACATGTTCGAAACATCCACCAAAATCTTAATAATATGATTAATCTGAAAAACATTTATTT
>APFE030118169.1:63410-89014 GCA_000404065.3 Pinus taeda
TTTATTTTTTTTATAAAGTTTGAAATACAAAATAGAAAATTATAACTAATAAATAAATAAAGGAGTTGTCTATAATGCGACTTTTTGGAGATTCCGGTGACGGAATCCGACGGAAGAAATTGATGGAATCCGGCAGAAGAAATTGATGTTAAATCTTGATTTGTTGCAGTTAAAACGGTTTTTTAACTACATATTTGGATTCAGCACCCTAAAAACCCCTGGGATGCTTCGATTGTGCAGAAACTAGCTATCAAACTTGCGATTCCAATAAATTGCTACCCGATTTTGACCAGAAAAACCCAATAGAAAAGCTTTCAAAAAATCGCATTATAAACAACGGCATAAATAAATAAGCAAGAGGGCAACAAAGTCTCGACATGCATCGTTAATCCCTCCGACATGTATATCTGACGAATCATGAAGATACCGTTTTCCATTTCACTACAACTCTTGGAAAAAGGAGACATGCCCTCAATAATTGTATACGACACGTGTGCTCCATATTATTACGTAAAAATATATGAAAGAAAAATGTGGAGCTCTTATCCAAAATTTTCCATTGATATGCAGTACGACAAATAACTCTAAACAATTAAGAACATTAACATGTGTACTATGGTTAAGAACATTCACATGTGTACTATTTTAAAGGATGGGTTAGTTTTGAGAACTGTCTTTTCTCGGCAATAAAATCAATCTTCCTGGTCAGAATTATTCTGATACAAGAGTCCCACCAAATATAGAGTAATAGCACCCAATATATGGATCTTAATTCCGGGAATCAAAGTTTTCCAGGACACAAGTGATGCACTGATTCAGAGGGCAGACGGTGGCCTCTCTCTTCATTCCCAACATATTCAAAGATTCGAGCTACAGGGCAGGGCACAAGGAATTTTGTACATTTTCTGCTACTATCCGTTGCCAGGTTTGATTGAGTGTCGATATCTACGGATGCGGGTAAAGCTTTTCTCAGGTACATATCCAATCCTTATGTTTATTGAATCCAAGGATTGCACACGCTTCTATTGCTTGGCCTTTTGTCGAATTCAAGGATTGAACACGCTTCAATTGAAAATCCGCTCTGTGATTAATCAAAACTGCCAAACTTGAGAGATATTTTTAGGTCTACGAATATGGCAATGGCTTCTATTCTGCAATCTGTCGGGAATGAGGTTGTAGGTGGGGGTCAAAATCTCTTGAGTTCTGTGGTGCCCTTATTGAAGCTCTTATGCCTGAGCAGCATAGGACTGCTTCTAGCACATCCTAAGATAAACTTAATCTCCAGGGAAACCTTCAAGCTTCTTAGCAAGCTTGTCTTTGCACTGTTTCTCCCATGCCTCATCTTCACAGAGCTGGGGAAATCAGTGACCTTGAAAAACATGAGGGAATGGTGGTTCATCCCTGTGAATGTGATGCTCAGCACTTGCATAGGATGTATTCTTGGGTACTTGGTAGCCCTGATCTGCAGGCCACCCCCTCAGTATTTCAGGTTCACTGTTGTCATGACTGGATTTGGGAACACAGGGAACCTCCCCCTTGCCATAATTGGATCTATATGCCACAGCTCAGACCAACCATTTGGGCAGCACTGCAATACAACAGGAGTCGCTTATATATCCTTTGCACAGTGGGTTGCAGTGATTCTGGTTTATACTTTTGTGTATCACATGCTGGAGCCCCCTGAGGAGTTTTATGAGATTGTTCCCGAGGATTCCGAGATCGAAAGAGAGCCGATGGGGGATGCAAGCAGGCCTCTTCTGTTTGAAGCCGAGTGGCCAGGAATGCATCACAAGGAGACTGAGCACTGCAAGACACCATTCATTGCTCGGATCTTCAGAAGCATGTCTGGAGGTACCGAACCCAATTTAACAGAAGTGGATCAGCATGTGGAGGGGTATATAGAAGGTGGGGTTAGTCCTAGGTCTGTGAGATGCTTGAATGAACCAAAAGTCGTGAGAAAGATCAGAATTGTGGCGGAGAGGACCCCGATCCAACATATTCTTCAACCTCCAACTATTGCATCTCTCTTGGCCATCATCGTGGGTATGGTTCCTCAATTGAGATCCTTCCTCTTTGATGAAGATGCTCCTCTCGCATTTTTTACAGACAGCCTTGAGATTGTGGCAGCTGCGATGGTGCCCTCGGTGATGCTGGTTCTTGGAGGTATGCTTGCAGAAGGTCCAGATAAGTCGGAGCTTGGAATGAGAACTACTGTTGGAATTATTTTCACTAGGCTTCTGCTTCTTCCACTCGTGGGTATTGGGGTGGTGGCCTTGGCAGGGAAAATGCATATCCTTGTGAGTGGGGATAAGATGTTTGTGTTTGTGCTTCTTTTGCAGTATTCGACGCCGAGTGCAATCTTGCTTGGGGCAATAACTAGCTTGAGGGGTTATGGCACAAAGGAAACCTCTGCACTCTTGTTCTGGCAACACATTTTTGCAGTGATTTCTCTTTCATTTTATGTGACAATCTACTTCAAATTGTTTAATTATGTGTGAGGCTAGTTTACACAAATATTATGACTTAGGAACAGTATTTTCTAAGTTTCATCTTTTTAAATATGGGCAATAGCTCCTTTGCAAGGGATATATGCATGATTTACTCTCTCTGTAATCCGATGAGTGTGCAAACTGCATGCATGGGACCAGTTGTATTTGGTTTATGTTCTTATGGCTTGCAATTTTTTCCCCTGGTTGGTTGTGTTGTCATTTTCGTGTTTACCTTGCTCAGTTAACATAAAATAAGTGATATTTGATGTTATCTAAGTTCTGGTCCAATCAGTGCCAGTCAAATTTCATCTTTTTTTTAGAGAAACTCTTGGCTTATGTGCTTTCTTTCGATTTAATTATATCAACTAGAGTTCCCTTAATTTTAAACATGCTCGATTATCACCATTAGTTTTTATCAGTGGTTAGCTGTTTTTGGGTTTTTCCCCATGTCCTTTGATTTTGCTTCGTTTTAAATGCAAAATTTTACCTTCTCATTGGCAATCATACCATTTGGGCTTAAAGATGGGTTGGTATTTTGAAATTCAGAAAGGGTCACGTTGATGAACTTCAACTCTCTGGGATGAGATGGAACTATTACAGACAGCTGGCTTCTGTAGGAAACAGGAGGTTGATCTTTTATGAGTTTCTTACCAGGATTTTTTCCATACATTCTGGGATGCTTTTTTCTCCAGTCTTTGCTATTTTGTTGCCCCTCCCATCACCATAACAACCATGCTCAGGAAAAAAGGAAATATGATAGAACAAAAGAAAAAGAAAAAAAAACAGTTCAAGCCAAAAAGTTCGAAAATGGGTATAAAATGACGATGAATCTGTTTGAAAATGTACAGTTCAAGCTATTCTCAAAATTTGCATTATATTACAAATGTATCATTTAGGCCTATTTATTAGAAAAAGAGACAGAGATATAAATCAATATCAAGTGAATAGCAGGACCTGTCAATGTCTTATGAGTGAAATTTCTAAGATCTGTATCTGAAACTTAAATAAAGTCTTTCAGAGAATTTTTTAGGGTCAATGATCCTTGTTCCCAACCTGATGCATGATCCTTGTTCCAATCTGCTACGTAAGTAGCCCTGCTGTCAAGAATTTTTCCTTCTTGTGTCTCAGACATGATATTTCTAGCAATTGAACACTACAAACCTCTGGGAAGGTTTATTTAACAATGTTCAGACTGAGATGGAAATGGATCACTTGTATCAAACTGTGGTTCAATCCAGATAAGTGAAGGATCAATTTGTCTTTATTTTTTGTTCAACGATGATAGTCATGCTCATAATGCAATATGTGAATTATGTACAAATTGCATTAATATATCTTTTTTATTTTTAAATTCAGTAGCTGTAATCAATGTTTATTTTTGGCTTGACTGACGAGGGATTTGAACTTTGAATCTCATAGTGTACATAATACTTCATAACACGGTGATCACCAATTAAACTGCCCCCTGTAGGCTGCAGCTGTAGTCAATATTGACTACGGTTCCCCAGAAGAAATGTTTGTTGAAAATGCTAGGACCCAAAAAAGTATTAAAATGGAATTAATGGCATCTTTGGTCCATCACTGTTTAATGCCACTGTGCCCTTCACTAGCAATGTCTGTAATATGTAACTAATTGTCATTCTATTTAGCAGCATATTCAAACTTCAATGGGATTGTATTTTGTCTTGGAGTTCCTTAAGAGTGGCTCGACTGAATAGAATCTACCTCCTGGTGTGATACCATTTTCAATCTTGCCCAATTTACCTGATAATCATCTATATCATTGTTCAATAATCATGAATGTATTCATAAAATGAGAAGGCTGAGAGCAAAACCTGCATCAAGACAAAAGTAATTACAGGGATACTCTAGGCATGACGTAGTAAAAAGTTTCATATGAAGGCAAAAGTGAACATCAACTACCGTATGTTGTCTGTTGGCTGTCATAAAGGCCCTTCCATTGAGAACCAGCCTTGGATCTTAATTAATTACAGCCTAGCCCAATTTTTAGGTTATGCCCAATTTTCTGTGGGCTTCTTCTAAAGTTAAGTGAAATAGCAAAATGAATGAAATATACACACATGCCCAGTTGGAAGATGAAAAAGCAGTGGATGATGTAAAAAGGAATATGCATAGTCTACACATGATGAAGTGTTGGTGCTAGTGTTCTATTTCGTCAAATTAATTCATGCCGCTGTGCAAAGTTCAAACTAAAGCCTGGCTATCATTACTTCAAATTGATTAACCAGAGCTCAACTTTTCAGCTTCTTGCACTTTTAGCAGCGTGAAGAAACCTTCTAATATTTGGAGTTATTATATTTTTATGAGAGGAATTTAGATATCAGCTTTATCATTGTTGTTACTATGTATTGTTGTTATTAGTCCAGTATTTGGGCCACTTGGTATAAACAAGGTGAATAAGAAAAATAGAGTAAGGTGGGAACCTAGTTGAAAGGATAATATTGCAAGTAAATGAAGGTAGTTTGTCTGGAATTTCGTATACATTGTACTGCATGCGGGTTCTATAAGTGGGGATATTGTTTTCAGTGATATTGATTACATAGTCCCATTGGTCGAAGTCTTTTTCTGCACTTTTTTCATTTTGACAAAATGCAACTTACAACGACAGGGACAATGTCAGCTATACTGATCCGCCAGATATCAGGGATGACAAGAATATAACTTATCTTTCACTTTTTATGGATATGGTGCACACTGGGTCAGTAGAGTACAATGCCTGTGATTTCATGAGTTTCTTTTGTATTCAATCTCCGAAGAAAAGAAAGCTAACGATTACACCTCCCAGAAAAGGCACAAAAGATGTCTCCAATCCCATAAGCTTCTAGATCAAAATCCATAAATCCCTTTCTGAATAAGATTTTGATATGATCCTTCTGCTGATTTGTCCAATCCTATTTGTCAACGTTAAGATATTTCGTTATATTTGTACCAATCCAGTTAGTGTGGGTATCTAACAACACCCGTGTTTGCGTGTGGAAGGTTTAGGTAAAGCATATTTTTATATATGTTAATTTTTTATGCCTCAATGTTAAGATTGGCAACTTGACAATCTTGTGAAGTTACTCGGTAGGGACACATCTCAATCCTGGATCTGTTATATGCTAGGTTGGACATCTATCAAATTTATTGAATTAGCAACTACTTGGTGTTTTTGTTCCCAATTAACCCCTCATGAAAACCCTAAAGAAAATCCAAAGGACGCTTCCTCACATTTGTGGATAGCATCCCTTGTAAACCAAGGGGAATCAAACTAATCACCCACTAGCACTAAACCACCAAATGACTAACAATATTGGCGACAATCAACTGAGCTAACCCCTTCAGTGTTATATACACTCTTAAAACATATAAACCTTTAAAAAGACTTGAAGTCCATAAGTCGCACTTGATGAAGGTTTATATGTAAGAAGATATAAAGCTTTGTGAATGTTATTAATCTCACTGGCCTTTTGGCATCATGTTATTATATTACCTGCTTTATTACTCTAATTTGTATCATTTTTCTCAAGATTGAATAAAGAGTTAGTCCTTTTTAAATCAATGCTGAGTGCAAGATGGTGTTTGTTACCCCTAACCAGGCATGTTTCACATGGAGTATTGATTCTTTTTGCTATATCTTGTCAGCAAATGCACTTATATTAGTGACTATTAGTTAACATCTTCTTTATACTAGATGTGCAATTGTAGGATTATTTGATGGAGCTTTGTGGTTTTATTGTGGGATATAATGGTTTGTGCTTACATTCTCCTTGGCATTTTCTCATGATTAATGATCACCTTTAGTGAGTGCTGAGGTGTTTTAAGGAAACTTGTTCTTATGCACATTTGCTTATTGTCGTTGTCCCCCAATCACATAACCATGGGGTTGTTACTATGGTTTATTATTGATATTCCATGGTAGACGATGTGCATTATGTCCTTGGTATCATCCCTTGTTTGGAGGCTTGCACCTAGCACATATGGTGTTTGAGATGTGATTGAGGGTCTTGCATAGCATTGCTCAGACATTTGATTTACCCTTAGCATATTTATGGGGAGGGATATCCATCAACTAAGAGTTTCCTTTAAGTATTGTTGGTTAATTTTTGCTCTTTGATGTGGTGAATTAGTTGTTAGGCATGTTTGTATGAGTTCCTAGAGTTTCACTTGGATTTTTGTTTCATAATTTTAATTGGTGAACCTTGAAGTAAAACAACCACCCTTTGGTGCACATTTGATGCCCCTTTTAATGGATGTATTGATGACATGGCAAAGTTGTTGTGGCTTGTTAAAGGAATGCTAATGGACATTGATAGTTTGGCTATGATGTGGCATGTTTTCAGTGGTTATGTTCTTGATAGAGGAGAACACTCCCCTTATTTGGCATCTTCTTATGCATTTGGAGGCATTAGGACCTTGTTTGGATGGTTTTCTACATTGCTTCACATGTACACCCATGGTTTTGGTGACTTGGTTATGGTATTTGCACATTGTATCATGTGGTTTCTCTTGGTTTGGGAAGCTTCTTTATTACTATATTGGAAAGCGTCCTAGCCTCATTACGCAATCTCTTCGGGTGAATTGTTAATAATATTTCTTAGAGGACATGTGTTTGTACATGTGCAGTTAACAACGTTGGCACATGGATTGAGGTCACCCCACTTCTTTGAGGAGGTTATAACAACTCTATGGACCATTATGGCACATGTTTCTATGGGATTACTATTTATGACCAATTTGGTTGATCTTAGGAGATAATGCCCTAGCATCTTTATTCTATTTTTGACATCCATTTGGAGGAGTTATGTCGTTTTTCTACAAGACTCCAACTACCTTGGCATATTCTTTGAAGTCACCTCACTTGTAAAGGTGGTCGTAACCACTATTTGCACATATTTCTATGGATTACTCTTGAAGGATGAGTTGCTCTCTTCCCAGAGAAACAACATTAAAAACATCATCTATTTTGGCCATGTATTTGGTATCTCTAGCTGGCTAACCGTACCTTGTCTAGGCGAGTGCTCCCATTGTGGCACATTTATTTATCATAGCATACCTACCTTTGGGTTCAACTTCCTAGGGTGCACTCTATTTTGGGGGTATTGTATTGTTTGTTGGTGAGAGGCTATAAATAACTTTTAGCACACTTCTAAATGGCACTCCATTTTGAGAATATTTTATTGGCGATGACTCTAGATCTAATCGATTTCATAACTACATTGGCACATTCCTCAATAACAAACCTCTCATGCAACATTTTATATATCTTGGCTTGATCAATTTAGTCCAAAACACTCCTTGCACTCATACCAAGGGCACACTTCTAGGGTGTTTTTTTTTTATCTTATTTGGTTGATTAATGGCCTTCTTGGAGAGTCCTCAAGTGGTTATTGAAGATTAGATTGGAGGATGATCCATGTGGTATTATTGAGAGGTTTTACATGGTCAAATGCTTGAGATCAAGGAGGGAATTTTTGAACAGTAGAGGGCAACTTGCAACACACATGGGTTTGCATGAGCATGTTACTTGAGGAAGAAGACATGCGATCTATCTACTTTTCATCTATCATGGTTGACTTGTTGATTAGTAGTTTGCTATAGGGTAATACTTGTTTATATTTTCTTAGGAGAGATCTAGGATCTAATACAAAGATGTTGTTATTTTATTTTGATGAGTTTTGAGCTTGTTCTCTATATAAAATAACCACTATTTGCACATATTTCTATGGATTACTCTTGAAGGATGAGTTGCTCTCTTCCCAGAGGAACAACATTAAAAACATCATCTATTTTGGCCATGTATTTGGTATCTCTAGCTGGCTAACCGTACCTTGTCTAGGCGAGTGCTCCCATTGTGGCACATTTATTTATCATAGCATACCTACCTTTGGGTTCAACTTCCTAGGGTGCACTCTATTTTGGGGGTATTGTATTGTTTGTTGGTGAGAGGCTATAAATAACTTTTAGCACACTTCTAAATGGCACTCCATTTTGAGAATATTTTATCGGCGATGACTCTAGATCTAATCGATTTCATAACTACATTGGCACATTCCTCAATAACAAACCTCCCATGCAACATTTTATATATCTTGGCTTGATCAATTTAGTCCAAAACACTCCTTGCACTCATACCAAGGGCACACTTCTAGGGTTTTTTTTTATATCTTATTTGGTTGATTAATGGCCTTCTTGGAGAGTCCTCAAGTGGTTATTGAAGATTAGATTGGAGGATGATCCATGTGGTATTATTGAGAGGTTTTACATGGTCAAATGCTTGAGATCAAGGAGGGAATTTTTGAACGGTAGAGGGCAACTTGCAACACACATGGGTTTGCATGAGAATGTTACTTGAGGAAGAAGACATGCGATCTATCTACTTTTCATCTATCATGGTTGACTTGTTGATTAGCAGTTTGCTATAGGGTAATACTTGTTTATATTTTCTTAGGAGAGATCTAGGATCTAATACAAAGATGTTGTTATTTTATTTTGATGAGTTTTGAGCTTGTTCTCTATATAAAATAATCACTCCCCATTGTTTTGGTCATTGATGGAATAAAGAAGAATACTCTATTTGGATTTTTCTTATGTTGAAGGACTTTTGGTGGCTACATAATAGTGGATTTTTCATCTGTTTAGCTATCTATCCTCCATATTGTGTTGATTTATATCTTGGAAATATGCTTCAAACCATTGCAATAAGGATTTTAAGCTAAGGGGCAGTTTTTCCACTTGGAAAAAAGGCTTATGACGAGGTGCATTCTATCTTAAGTCTTTTGTTGTTTTTACTCCCAATTGAATTTTTAATTTTTGGCCATTTTGTGAAAAGTTGCATGTTGGTTTTCAACTAGTAGTAAGATTACACTTGCATGTTGTACAAAATCATCTTCGGAAGAGTCCTTATTTATTTTCAACAATATAATTTTGTAACCACTTGTAATCTTTTAAATGTTTGTAACAACAATAATTACCCCCATCTACCACCTACTTGTAACCCTCTTTATTGCTCTATGATTCCATATGCCCTTTTGGACTTTTGGCACTAGTCATGCTTCATGAACCACCATTAAAACCAACTATATAGACAATACAAATCTATTTTACTAAGACCACTCATCATTCCAACTTGAGCTCATGTTATCCTAACCTAGGGACAACCCCTTGTATTGGAGGAGATTTGATCACAAGTGAGAATAGGTTGCATGGTGACATTAGCACCTTTCTTGAGTCGTCCATTGGCTTGCACTGATCTTGGACATTGGATCTCAAGTGCTAGTTTGATAGGTAGCAATGCTTATTGTTTATCTTAAGACATGTTATATACATTTGAAGTTTTGCCTCAATTAACCTTTAACATTTTTAAGAGGCCTATATAACGTTTCAGTCTTGTTATCTCTCAAGTTCTCACTTGGTGCAAAAGTCCTAATCACAAGTGTGAGACCCCAAGGGAAACGTATGCAAACTACCCACTCTCACCTTATTAGCCTTGCCTTTCTCACTTCAAACTAGTTGGAGTCTAGCTTGGGGGGCTTTCCTATGGTAGACTAAGCTTAATTTGTGTGCTATGTAGTGGGAGCAAAAGAGAACTTAGTAACATTGAAACAAAAAATAAAAGAAACTAAACTTTTTTGTGTGTGTGGTGGATGAAAGGGAGACCAATGACTTTGTTTGCTTGGGCTATGGGGTCATGTATGCAATATGAAAGATAAATTCTAAATAATATTAGGGGGTGGTAGGCAACGAGGGTGAGGTGCACAACCACAACCTCGATTAGGTTGCTAGATCAACAAGTTCGATGGGAGAGAAGGTCTATCTAGATCCACTACTCAAGGCCACTTTTTAGGGTGGGCCCTACCAAAGACTATATAGAAATACATTAAATCAATTGATATCGAGTGGATAATGTTTTCATCATGAAGGTAAGAAACACAAAAGAAAAATGAAAAGTAGGGAAAAAACCTACATCTTCAGTCATTTCCATTGAAGCAATTATGTCCTTCTATGGATTTGTCTTGACTTTGAAATCCACAAAACTACAAACAATAACTTACAATGGCGTGCCTAGAAAAATATGCCACACGTAAAGAATTTGTAATTAAAATATGCCAAAACTTATATAGCATAAAACATACTTTATTTCCATAAGCTTGGAGCTATCTCAGTCACAAGTTCTTTCATTCACCAAATCCACAATACTAATGGAGAGAAGAAAACACTTATATAGGTTTAAGTTTCATCTCCCTTCTATAATAAAATATGATTTATTTTCATAGATCCATATATCTCTCCAAGGAAAAACAATATAATAATCATCTCAACAACTTGAATACTAAAAGTAGCAAGAATTTTTTTGAGATTCATAATTCACTCCAAAGAGTTATAATAAAATATTATAGGAAAACAAAGACAATGAGTCTCTCATCTAACTAACTTCAATATAAAAGTCAACAATAGTAAAATATGAGTTACTTACAACAATATCCTTAGAATAGATCCAAGTAATTAGGCACCTTCTTTGGTAGAGAGATTAAATGTGTCTAGGCTCCAGATATACTAGATATATGTCTCTCCACATGTGTGCCCTCTAAGAAGTGTCTCATGTGTGAATCCATGAATAGATGTGTAAACAACCAACTCTACCACATGTATGGACCTCTAAGACCAATTTGTCCAATGAAGAATGTACAAATAGATCATTGTGTGGCACATGCTATCATCTAAATGGAGTGGATCAAGTAGATATGCAAAAATCCTTAACAAGTGGCATATAAATATGTGCAACGCGACCTCCTCAAGTGGATAGATGCATGAATACTTGGAGTCCTTAGGTAAAGTGGATTATCATATGATCCTATGTGCAATAAAACTCTCCAAATGGCACGTGTGGCTCCAATGATCCATAAATTAAGATGAAGGAGGTCGATCTCAATTCATGAAGTTGACCATGTAACACCTCCCAACCCCTTATGCCATCTTATATTGTGGGAGTGCTAGTCATTTGGGCTGATCTCCAAGGTTTGTTACACACATGGGGTTACAACAACCTCAAAAATTTGTTTTGTGTGTATAATTCAAATGTACTTTCCCTCCCAATCTAAGGTGGAAAAAGAGAAGCTTTGCATGTTAACATTTCTAGAGCCAGACTCATCCTTCAATGTCATCTCCAATAGCTTAACAAGATGTGGCTAAACATATATAGACTTATATAAAGGACTTCATATGCAAGTGGACCTCTACTCATATAGTGTTTTTTTTTTCATAATTACGTGTGCCCTGTTACTACTCAAATCAGCAGGGGACCTAAAGGGGTTCCTGAGAGGGCAACTACTAGGTTCAGGGCAACAATGGAGGCTTAACCAACTGTCACCACAACTAAGTCTCCCTTCTCTTTACGAACTTTCACCGATGGGAGGAGTCTTGGTAGTGTAGGGATCACTTGTAAAGTATATGTCAATGAATAGGTGGAAGGTGACCCTAGAAACTCTTTCTTGAGGATGGAGTGAAGAATGGAACTTGCTCTTTAAGCAAGGGACTTGGTATTCCAAGGTTAAGGGGTGAGGATTAGGAGGTTGAGGGAGAAGGAATAGATTTACGGATGAGGTTCTCAATCCCAATAATCATTGGCAAATTTGGATTCCCAAATGGTCCTTGACAAATAATGTTTATTTAGAAGTGGAACCACATGGGGTCAAGTGGACCCAACCCAGGTTCGGGGATGGAATGCGGCAACCAATGATGTTCCTATCCTAGACAAAGTGAAGGGAAGGACCAAACAAGAATATTTACTTCAAAAGGTTGAATCGATCTTCTTGAACTCTAGCCTTGGGGATGCCTTGGTAAAATTTGATCCTAGAGATAGGGCTTGGGATCCCCGGAGATTCCACTATTAGAATTGCCTAAAATTTGGAGGAGAGGGAGGGTGTTAGGTGTTGAAATTTGTAAGTATTATCCGTTATAAATTTTATCTACATTCTCTGGTTTATTTCTCCTACTTATTAATTACGAACACGTTATCTAAACATATAAACATAGAAATAAACACAATACAGTCTCAACCATCTACAGATCAACAATTGAAAGAAATAGCAAATACACAAGTGACAAAGTTATTTTTGGACAACTCGTCCCCGGAAAAACCCAACTTGGGAAAACCGGTGCAACAATTTTGAGGGTTATTTTATTATGCAGTCTATCCTTGAGTACATCTGGGTGCCAAACTAGCTCACCCGACAGAGAAAATATTCCAGTAATAATGCCTCTTTATTTAGAAGCAAATATTCAGAAAATTTGCCCCATGAAACCCTCTCCAGCAACCTCTGAAGCTCAGCATCAGCCCACCTGTCCTCAGTGTCAGCTTAGAACCCTCTGCGCCATCCCTCTAAGGCACTACACAACCTCTACGACCCTCTATGTCACTCCTGATGCCCTCTGCGTCGATGACGTAAGCTCTTCTGGCCTTTGCGTAGTCTCTGCTAGCTTTGTGTGGCTCTCTCTAGCTCAACGTCTACCTCTCTCTGCTTTTGCGTTGGTCTCTCAGAGCTATCTTTCCCTCTCTGCCTCGTACTCACTGCCCCTCGCTGCAACTGATCACTAATTCAACTTTCTTAGCAAACCCTGCTCTAGAAAATCGAATCACTGATCACTCTGGTGTATTCTCCAATTAACCCTCAAGCCTCCTCTTATACTTTTCTTGTTGGTCCTTCAATGGCCGAGATTACATCTCTAATCAACGGCTAAGATTAGATTTGGTTTGATTCACGTCTTTTGGAACCTTCTAACCCAGTTTTATATTAATACCCATTAATATTTTATTTTTCCTAAGTTTAGATTTAGGAACTCCATTAAAAATATTAATCTTTTTAATATCTCCTTAACCGGGTAGAATTTGCCCAGACCATTATTGGGTCTTGGAGATCTCATGTGCTTTAGCCTTTCCACCAATTTTCATGGCTAGAGCACATCCGATGCTACCCCAAATCAACACCCCCTCTTAGCAAGGGTTGTGCTTTAGTAATACTCCACACTGAGCATCACACTGATTATACGACACCGGTACCTGTGCTAATGCTAGGCATCCCCGCCCAACATCCTCTGCACTGGTGCATCCTGTACTTCTACCCATGGCTCTGCCACTGCCACTGTTACATCTATACGGCAGCTCCCTTTGCATCCGTGCTACTGTTGGTTCTTTCTCCTAACACTGCATCCGCACTGCAACCCCCTCTCATCATGTTGCATCATGCTACTGCTAACTGCTACTGCACTACAACTTAGTTATTGAGAAGTAAGTCGCTGATCCACTCAATCACTAACATCCCTGTAAGGCTAGAAACTCTCTCGATGCTGAATCTCTCTTTGTCGCTATCAAGTTCTCCCTCTACCGCCTCTGCATTGCTGCAACAACTCGCTGCCTCTCGCACCACTGCAAACCTCTTTGTGCCATCCTGCACCGTTTCAACCCTCTATGTGCCTCTCGTATTGCTACAACCTGCTAGCTCTGCATTGCTCGGGACTCCTGCACTGTAGCACTCTCTAGCACTTTATCCACATCTATTTCTATCGACATCCATCAATCCTGCTACTCTCTCTTCGGGGCTCCCATACCAAGGTATAATCCAAGAGTTTAGGTACCTCAAGGATCCTGCCCTTCATCGCCTGTAGTCTTCCTGACTACAGTTCAATGTCTCCCCACCTCTTTTGTAGAAGTACATGAGCACTCATGGAACAATCGTCATCCTCCTCTACCTCATTTTCTGCCTTTGTTGGCATTGCCTTGGAGTCAGATGCCTCTCCCTTGTTCTTCTTCTTCGAACACTAGTTCGCATAATGACCCAATTCCCCATAGTTGAAGCACTTAACCTTGGAGAGGTCCCTTTTCTTCCTCTTCTCCTGCTTTCCCGCAGATGCTAGAGTCGCATCCTCTTCCTCTTCCTTTTTGATCCGAACTCCTTTGCTGCTACTTTCTGTCTTGGACAGTCGTTTGATCTCTTCTTGACAAAGAGCCGCCCACAATTCTTCCTAATATGGAAGATTCACCTTGCCTAGAATGCTCTGGACAAATGTCTCCCACTCCTCGGAGACTGCATTTAGAGTGGTCCTCACCATCAACTCTTGATTCGGCGTGGCTCGTATGGAAGTTAGTTGGTCTCAGATCTCCTTCAATCTACCAAGGAAGTGTTCTATTTGCTCCCCCTTCTGCATCTGGGATGACTGTAGCTGATTTTCAAGTAACATCTCCTCTGCACAAAAGTATGGTGGTACAACATCTTCAAGGTGTCCCACATTTCCTTTGTTGTCTCCTTCTCGTCAATATGTTGGACCACATGATCCTTGACCCCATCAAGGATGATGCATTTCTCCTTGACCATTGCCTCCCCGTACTTCTCATTATTAGCCAAGTCAATTGGGATAGCCATTGTTCTCAAGGCGAAGGCCTTGATGCGATGTCTATCTAGAATGGATAAGATCCTGGCCTTCCAGACCACAAAGTTGGATGCCCCGTCTAGCCTATCCTGATCTCTCATTCCATTCATCGCCATCTCTCTCCTCTTCTTTTCGACTCCTCCGAGTCTCTACTTCCCTCTGGAAGTTCTCTCTTCGACTCCCTTTGAGTCGCTACTTCTCGTTTGGAAGTTCTCTACTAGACTCCCTCTAAATCTCGATTTTTGTCCTAGAAATCTGCCTGCCAACCGTCAAGTCGCACATCTTTGATCTCTTGTGCACTTGCAACACTGATCTAGATTCCTTAGCTAGAAATCTACCTCAGTAGCGACTCCCTCTACCTTGGTTTTTCCCATTAGGTACTGTTCTGACTCGGCAACAACACCACCCCACCAACTTCACTTCTCGCAATTTGCCCACAGCTTCCTAAGCCCCAACAACCGAAGGACTAAGCCTTCAGGCTCTGCGCAATCGCGACACTAGCTGAAATGCTCCCCTAGACAACTGCGTCAACCCTCTTGGTCTCTGTGTGGCTTTGCGTGAGCCTTTTCTGCCCTTCTCAGCCTATACGATGGCCTCTCTCTGACTTGGACTGATGACACAGTCCCTCTGTGCTAACCCTTCTCCGTTGCTTTCTTCTAGGAACAACTTCTGTCACTCAGGACAATTGTTTCTACTGCAAATGCTCCGCTTCCGCTGGTGCCTTCAACTCTCCTATGATCTGCAACCACACTCTGGTACCATGTTGAAATTTCTAATTATTACCCATTAGAAAGTTTATCTGTATTATCTGGTTTATTTCTCCTACTTGCTAATTACAAACAAGTTATTTAAACATATAAACATCGAAATAAACACAATACAGTCTCAACCATATATAGATCAATAGCTGAAAGAAATAACAAACACATAAGTGACACTGTTATTTTTGGACAACTCATTAGCGGAAAACCCAACTTAGGAAAACTGGTGCAGCAATTCTAAGGGTTATTTTATTATGCAGTCTATTCTTGAGTACAACTGGGTGCGAAACTGGCTTATTCGACAGAGAAAATAATCTGGCAGTGATGTCTCTCTATTCGGAAGTAGATATTCAGAAAATCTGCCCCATGAAACCCTCTCTAGCAACCTCTGAAGCTCAGTGTCAACCCAACTGGCCTTAGCATCAGCACAAAACCCTCTGTGTTAGCCCTTTGAGGCACTGCACAACCTCTATGACCCTCTGCGTCACTCTTGTTGCCCTCTGCGTCAATGACATAGGCCCTTCTGGCCTCTACGCAGTACCTGCTAGCTCTGCATGGCTCTCTTTGGCTCAACGTCTACCTCTCTCTGCTTCTACACTGGTGTCTCGGAACTATCTCTGCCTCTTTGTCTCATACTCGCTGCCCCTCGTTGTAGCTGATCACTGATTCGACTTTTCTTAGCAAACCCCACTCTAGAAAATCGAATGATTGATCACTTTGGTGTATTCTCCAACTGACCCTCAAGCCTCCTCTTATAATTTTCCTATTGGTCCTTCAATGGTTGAGATTACATCTCTAATCAACGACTAAGATTAGATTTGGCTTGATTCATGCCTTTTGGTACCTTCTAATCCAGTTTTATCTTAATACCCATTAATATTTTATTTTTCCTAAGTTTAGACTTAGGAACTCCATTAAAAATATTAATTATTTTAATATTTCCTTAACTAGGTAGAATCTTTCCAAACCATTTCTAGATCTTAGAGATCTAATGTGCTTTAGCCTCTCCACCAATTTTCATGGCTAAAGCACATCCAATGCTATCCGAAATCAACATTAGGTCCCTATACTACTAGTGATTCCCCCATTACTATTGTCATTGTAGCCCTTATTGTTATTGTTGTGCCCATAGAAGCCCACTATTGTTATTTTTGTGCTCCATAGAAGCCCACTATTGTTATTTTTGTGCCCTTATATTATTATTGTTATGTCGGTTTTGATTATATTTTGACCCCTTAGACCCCTGCATATAGAAGGAAGGTTCAGTCGTTTGTATCATCAAAGAATTGTTCATTTTTGTAATGCAAAATATGTTGCCCTCGCAAAGAGGCTGATTTCGAAGTCGCTGATCTACCATTTTTATCTTTTTGTGAGATGGTTTCATAACATTTGATACCATAGCTTTGGATTCTAGGGTTTCGTTGCTCCAAAACAGGTCATCGTGGAATTTTCGCTATAACTTTTTTCTGCAACGTTTCACACGCTAAAAAAAACCATTTGATCCGACATCTTGATGATCCTCAAGTCCGAATTTCAGATCTTGTCTCGCTATATTTTCGGAGATATGATCCAAGGAAGTTAGGGTTTTTGCAAGTTCCCGAATTACATCCCAAACATGTGACCTTGGGAAAATCATCATAACTTTCTCTCTAAGTAGCAGATTGAAATTTTGTAAAAAGTTGCAGAAAGAAGACGAACTGTAGTTTTCTGTGCATCATTTTTAGGTTTGAAGGTTGAAACAGTGACACGTGGAACTTCATATAAGTTCGCTTTACTAAAAAAATGTATAATCAGGTCATTTTGGGAGATTGGGCATAACGCTTTCTTGGAGAATCCAATTTCGATCAGACTAGTGGCATTGGAAAGAGGACTTAGAGGGCTACCACAGTTCACAATTTCAAATCTTGGAGATCTTAAATTTCAGAGATACATCAGATACAATATCGAGCTCCTACAAAGTGAAAAATTGTGTAGTTTTTTTTAAATTTTGCATAAATTTGGTTTGAAAAATTAGTTTGAAGGAATTCAAAGGGCATAGTGAAGCATAATTATTATTAATTGATGCCTCGAAGAAAGAAAATGGAAACACCTAGTAAGCAACCTAAAAGCTTTAATATGACTCATGAAGAAGAGGAAGAAATGAAACATGATATATCAAAATTACGAGACCAAGTGCAACAAAATTCACTCTCACAAAAAGTAACAAAAGCTAAGATGGATAGTTTAAACCAAGGCATAGAATTTAAGATGAGTGACGTGGAAGCTAAGATGGATGGCATGGAAGCTAAGATAGATGGTTTAAAAGAAAAAATTAAAGGCAAAATGGAAAAATTGAAGACAGATTTGACAAAGTTTGTACAAGAAATGCTTACTAATGGCAAAGGGGTAGTAAACGAAACTCATGATGAAAACAAAATAAATGTTAATCATGATTTCATAGACTCTAACATTGGATCGAAAACCCACCATGTTCCAAAAATTGATATGAGGAAGTTTGATGGCAAGGATCCTGTAACATGGATACTACATATGGATCAATATTTTGATCTCCATAATGTGCAACTTTATATTTGGAACCAAATCAGTTTTTATGGTATTGATGGCTTTTCTCTCATAAAAAAATTGTCACTTGGGCAATTTTTACGGATGAAATGGTAGCACATTATGAGGATAAAAAAAAAAACACTTTTTTTAGCCAATTGGTAAATATCAAACAAAAGGGTTCAATGATAGAGCACATTGAAGACTTCCAAAAATTGAATATAAGAGAAACATATTCCGAAGGACCATAGAATTGATTTGTTCAGAGGGAATTTAAAGGATAACATCCAACATGAGGTTCACCTTTGGGAACTTGATTCATTGGAGAAGGCATTCAAGTTGGCAAGAAAAATGGAAAGCAAAATTATGGCAACAAGGAAGCTTACAATTCATAATTATAAAGATGGAAGTGTTGTTGCCCCTAGCCTTCCACAACCTACAAGGTTGACACCACAACAATTGGAAGAAAAAAGAGCAAAAGGGCTTTGTTACAGTTGTGATAGAAAATACACTAAAGGTCATAAGTGTGTTGAGAAGAAATTATTCTACATAAATTGTGAAGAAGAGGAAGAAAATGAACAAGAAACGTCAAAAGAAGAGGATATACACCAGGAACAAACCTTAGAGAAAGAGAAAATGAATCCGATCATATCTTGTAATGCATTGGACGAA
The DNA here is from genome assembly GCA_000404065.3 of Pinus taeda. NCBI lineage: Eukaryota > Viridiplantae > Streptophyta > Pinopsida > Pinales > Pinaceae > Pinus > Pinus taeda. The sequence continues at coordinate 82,300 of APFE030118169.1, forward strand.
ATTACCACTCCTCAAACTATCAAGATAGAATGACATATTAAGAAGAAAAAGGTAATAGTTTTGATTGATTCGGGCAGTGCCCATAATTTTATTCATTGTAAGATAGCTAAGGAATTGAATTGCTTCATATATCCAACAACAGAGTGTCAAGTGATGATTGCAAGTGGAAGAACCATAAATTGCTCTGTAAAGTGCCATAATATCAAACTATCCATGGGAGAATATGCATTGAATAACCCAATGCTTTTCATTCCAATGAGTGGTGCTGATGTTGTACTATGAATCCAATGGCTACAATCATTGGGTACAATAGTTTTTAATTTTCAAGAACTTTTCATGAAATTTTCTTCAAAAGGAAAGGAAGTTGAATTAAGGAGTATCACATGAAAACTGAGAAATATAATTAGCTCTAACGGAATGACAAAGCTTCTAAAGAAAGAACAATGAGGAATAATTTCACAATTATGTTCGCTAGAGGTTCCCACATCGAAATCATCTATTTCTCCAGATTTCCAAGAATTCTTGGAAAATCATTCCAAAGTATTTGAGACTCTTAAAGGCCTCCCACCTATTTGTGATCATGATCATGCTATTCATTTGATTCCAGGAAGTTTTCCTCCAAACATCATGCCTTATAGATATCCATATGCCCCAAAGAGTGAAATTGAATGTATGGTTGAAGAAATGCTGGAGGCTAGCATAATTCAACCTAGTCAAAGTTCTTTCTTTGCTCCAATAGTATTGGTTCACAAGAAGGATGGATCATGACGCATGTGTCCGGATTATAGGGAGCTCAACAAGCTCACTATTAAAGATAAATTTATCATTCCTGTCATTGATGAATTATTGGATGAATTGCATGGATCAATTTACTTCACCAAGTTGGATTTTCGTTCAGGATATCATCAAATCAGAATGAAGATTGAAGACATTCCAAAAACAACATTTAGAACTCATGAGGGTAATTATGAATTTTTGGTTATGCCTTTTGGTCTTACCAATGCACCTTCTATATTTCAAGGTTTGATAAATTCCATTTTCAAACCCACCCTTTGAAAATTTGTGTTAGTATTTTTTTATAATATACTAATCTACAACAAATCTTGGAAGGATCATGTTCAACATGTTGATAAGGTGCTCAAACTATTGGAGGAGAAACAATTATATGCAAAAAGCTCCAACTGTTTCTTTGGAGTACAAGAGATGGAATATCTGGGCCATATTGTATCTCATGAAGGTGCGAAGGTAGACCCTAGCAAAATTAAAACCATAAAGGAATGAAAAATTCCCACATCTATAAAGCATATGCGAGGATTTCTTGGGTTGACAGGGTATTATCGTAAGTTTGTTAAAAATTATGAGAGAATAGTAGCGCTTCTAAAAACATTATTGAAGAAAGACACATTTTCATGGACTCTAGAAGTAATGAAGGCATTTCAACATCTTAAAGAGGCAATGTGCCAAGCACCTGCTTTAACTATGCTGGACTTCACAAAAACTCTTATTGTGGAATGTGATGCCTCAGGAAATGGAATTGGAGTTGTTTTAATGCAAAAAGAAAAACCCATTGCTTTCGAAAGTCGTCCAATCAAAGGAAAGTATTTACACAAAACTATTTATGAGAAGGAAATGTTGGAAATATTACATGCGCTTAAGAAATGGCGATCCTACCTAATGGGAAGACACTTTAAGGTAAAAACATATCATGATAGTCTTAAATACTTTTTAGAACAAAGATTATCTTTAGAAGAGTAACAAAAATGGGTCACAAAGATGTTGGGTTATGACTTTGAAATCATCTACAAAAAAGGAAATCAAAATGTTGTGGCAGATGCACTCTCAAGAAAGGATGAGGATGTGGAAGCATTTCTTTGTGCCATTTATATTATCTAACCAGATTGGATAAACGAAACAAGGGATGAATGTCGAAGAAGTTTGGGCACTCATTTAAAAAGATACAACAAGGTCCTAATACATCTGATACATTTAGCTAGAAAAATGATTTGTTATGGTACAAAGATCGCTTATACCTATGTAAGAATTCTCAATTCAAACAAAAGATTCTTATGGAATTGCACACCTCTCCCTTAGGAGGGCACTCAGGATTTCTAAAAATTGACCGCAAGGTTAAGAAAGAATTTTTTTGGGATGGCCTTAAATCGGATATTCAAAAGTTTGTGGTGGAATGTTTAGTTTGCCAAAAAGATAAAGTTGAAACAATTAAGACCCCGATTCTATTACAACTTTTGTCCATTCCAAGCCAACATTGGGAAGAGGTTTCAATGGATTTTATCACAGGTTTACCCAAGTCCGAAGGAAAGAGTGTTATCATGGTGGTAGTTGATAGACTTACCAAGTATGCACACTTTTGTGCATTATCTCATCCATTTAAAGTGAATATAGTCTCTAGTGCATTTATGGAAACAATTCAAAAGCTACATGGAAATCCAAAGATTATTGTAAGTGACAGAGATCCCATTTTCACTGGAAATTTTTGGGTAGAATTATTTTCTTGTCTTGGTACTCAGTTAGCTCATAGCTCATCTTATCATCCTCAATCTGACGGGAAAAATGAGATAGTAAACAAATGTTTGGAAGGATATCTTTGTTGCTTTGTATCTAATAAACAGACACAATGGGTCAAATGGTTGCCTCTGGATGAATGGTGGTATAACACTTCTTTCCATACTGCAACAAAAATGACCCCATTTATGGCACTTTATGGATATCATCCACCGTCCATCACATCATATTTAAGAGAAGATTCTAAGATTCAAGCAGTGGAAGATCACATCGAGCATCAACAAGAATTTCTCCAACTCTTAAAGGATAACCTCACTTTGGCGCAGAATAAAATGAAACAACAGGAAGATCAACATCGCAATGAAAAAAGTTTTGATGTAGGTGATTGGGTATTCCTACGACTACAACCATATAAAAAAATGCCCTTCAAGCAAGCAAAGAAGGATAATAAATTATCACCGAAGTATTATGGTCTGTACAAGGTGTTGCAAAAGATAGGTACTATGGTATGCAAATTGGATCTTCCTACAACTTCCTGAGTGCACCTAGTTTTCCATGTTTCATGCTTAAAGAAGGTTATAGGTGACAAACTCCTAATTCAAACAATATTTCTAGAACTCGACGAGGAAGGAAAACTCATATTGGAACCTGAAGTAGTCATAGAAACAAGAAATCGATCAATTTTAGAGTATCTCATCACGCGGAAGAACTTACCCCGTGAAGATTCCACATGGGAGGATGAGAATTTTATATGTAAGCATCCAGAACTACTCAAGCGTTGAGGACAACACTTTTTTGAAGGAGAGGGGCATGTTAGGTCCCTATAATACTAGTGATTCCCCCATTACTATTTTCATTGTAGCCCTTATTGTTATTATTGTGCCCCTATTATCCCCATATTATTATTATTGCGCCCCATAGAAGTTCATTATTGTTATTTTTGTGCCCTTATATTATTATTGTTATGTCGACTTTGATTATATTGTGACCCCTTAGATTCTTATATATAGAAATGAGGTTTTGTCATTTGTATCATCCAAGAATTGTTCATTTGTGTAATGTAAATGAGGTTTCCCCCTCGAAGAGGCTGATTTCTAAGTTGTTGATCTATCTATTCTATCTTTTTGTGAGATGGTTTCATAGCAAAGGGGACCCACCATCGTAGTAGCCTGTAGGAGATCGAAGTTTTTCCTTGGGTCAATTCTCCGGAAATTGATGCCCTAGGTGACCTTTGAGGGCTAGACCTGGGAAAAATTGGTAAAAGGTGAAAAAGGTGAAGGGGGTGACCACCCTTTTTTAGGGATCAGTGCCTAATTCACTTTGGGGTATGGAGTCAAGGATGATGATGAGTAAGAACTTGGTTTCTTGATCAAGGAGGCCCAAAAAGTCAGCTTCATCTAATGTTGAGAGAAAGAAAAGAAAAGTGACCTTCAAGCATTTATACTTCAAAGAAAACGATGCAAGAGTATCGAGACAAATAATCTCTAGGAAATTTCATTCATATAACATTGGCCCATACATTAAATTAGCTAAAACTTGCTCAATTCCACATTTCAATTATGCAGCAACTAGCCCTAATTTTAGCAGTATGCAACAACAAGAATAATAACATTTACTTACAACGTTATAGATTATGTCCAAGCAGCATTTCGTTTACAAGACAAAGCTCCAAGACAAGATAAATAAACCAAATCCATATGTCAAAATTCATCCATCTCCAAAAATATCCTCCAAGGAAAAAAATGTGAAGTTCTCTAAAGATTAAAGAGATCCCAAGTCAAGTGATGATCCAAATGAATGTATATAACATCAATATATAGCCTCATAAGGAGTTCAAACTAGCCTATGGGCCTACATTAACTTCTAATGATAAAATAATGTGAAAATAAAACCCCTAATGGTGATAAGCCCACCAAACTAGCTCACAAGTGGAAAAATAAGTCTCACAAGGGGCCAAATATTAATACGTACATGTCATGGGGCCCTCCAAAGGCCTAATAATGTACTGAAGTGCCATACTAAGGAATAAATTCCTTGGAATATGATGGACAAGGGGGTAGCCCTTTGTTCTCCAAGTAGTAGACCTGTGGTGCTCCTAGTGGGTCTGAGGGCACATAAATGACCCCATGGGTCTCCATGTGAATCAGAGATGCTTGTAGATCATATGCAAGGGTCTGAGTGGCAGAATGAATGTTGCCATGACGTCATACAAGTCCCGGGACACCTTCCAAGTATGTGGGGCTCCTGTGGGGGCCTGTTGGACATAATGTACCAAGCACATCACCATCATCCCAAAAGTGGATCACTAGTAGTCTCTGAGCATCCATGAAGATCCATGAAGTGTTTTTTGCTATTGTGGAGGCCAATGGATCTTTATGTACACCCTACATGTGTCAATATACACCTCTAGGGGTTAGGATCCCATATAGGGAGACCAAACCCAAACGGAAACCACCTGTAATCCTGCATAAGATCCAATGTGTCTCCTAGGCTTCCAATACAACCAATGATTAAAATAATAAGGGAAAAGAACTTACAAACCATGTATAACAACATGGGCACTTCATAATGGCATGCCTTTCTATAGTGGGATTTGGTATGTGCTAGTGTCTCCAAGCTCCAAAGAGGGTTAGCCAAGTACCTTATAGGTGGTTTAAGCCCTTAAAGGGGATATTATGTTCAAGGTACATCCCCCTAAAGGGGCTGACAAGTGGCAAATAAGTGAGATGGAATAGGGAATGAGAGGGGCATTCTTGGGCCACATGGTGGGCATAGGGGTAGCTAGATAAGGGGAAGACCACACCTAGATTTGTAATGTATAAGAGGGAGAAATCGTGGTAAATGAGGTGTCCGACCTTGATTTCCACCCTTCTTAATATATCTTTTTCCCTTTATGAATTTTATTTAATTAACTTCTCGGGGCTCAAAGGACAAGAGCATGATGTGTAAGATATATCAATGATTACCCCTTTTAGGTAGGGCAATTCATTGCCTTCAGCGGTTGGGGCAATCATGGGTTCCTAAATGATAGAGGAGGCTCATCTAGGGCTTATGGAACTAGGGTGATGGCCATGGATTGGGGTAGAGCTCATATAATGGCTTTAGCTCACGTTGTCCCGACCATCTTTTGCATTTTGGGGTACAATTTCCTATTAAATGTGGTCAATTATGCTTTTCACTTTTTCTTTTAATTGCTTAAACCTTCGGGGCATCATTCTAGGCCTAACCCAAGGTGGGAGCCAAGGGATAGGGAGGCTAGCCCTATGTGGAACTAGAAAGGGAATGTGGACCCAAGTGGGAGAAAAGATGAATGGGGGTATAGTGAGTGGAAAGGGAGTAATATGTGTGAGTAAAGGAGTGGGACCACACATCCAAAGTTGGGGTTTCCCAAGTAGTACCACCCTAGAACCAAATGGTCAATAAAGGAGATCCCATGTGACTAAGATCCAAGGGTAACAACCAAAAGAGATCAAGGGGACAAGAGCACAAATTAAGCCCACTATTTCCACCAAATCCCCCTATCAATACATACCCAGAAGTATCCATGATAAGTAAACACAATACTTAATTACCAAATGACAAGACATACCTTTAGATTCAGGAAGCCCACCTTCAAACATACGATCAATACAAGTGGGTGAGGGAGCACATGGCTAGCTCAAGTGGCAGAGAAATGACACAACGAGCTAGTAGGAGGCATCAAGGGGATGTTGGCCGAGACTCATCATGGAGAAGTTTTTTCCTGGGGATATCACCCACAAAGTGGTGGGTAAAATATGGCTTCAACTGGGACGTGATCTCTCGAAGAAGTGGACGAGGTTGCTCAAACTGGAGGTCACAAGAGTTCCAACAATTCCTTGGTCACCATAGACCTATTATCTGCACAAGTCAAAAACAATGTAAACTTTGAAACGGGAACTATAAACTCAAAACGAGAACTCTAGACAAAAAATACTCTAAAAACATGAAAAATCAACTCGAAAATGAAAAGTGTTGATGCTGGAATAACATTTTTTTTAGGGTAAATTTTCAACATGTTTTAAAAATGGTAGTGAAAACCATTTTTTTTTGTGCAAAAAACACCTTTAAAACAAAAAGTGTTGATGTGTTGTTGAAATAACCTCTGTTTTTTTTTTCACAATAAATTTTCAACATTTTGAAATAATGACGTAAAAGATTTTATCATAACTCC
>APFE030118169.1:89607-106962 GCA_000404065.3 Pinus taeda
TTTTATTGTTTACAAGATAATATTTTTTTAATAAGCAATCAACATTTTAAAAAAGAGAAATAAGACAACTAGAAAATATGTTAAGTAATCAACACGTTTCAAATCAGCATAAAAATCACTACCATTTAAAAACAAATATTTATATCTGATACATAAGAAAATTTAAAGTTTCAAAAATATGGTCTGAAAAAAAAGAGCGTTTTCTGAATCAATGTTTTTCAAAATCGAATGATATTTTTACTACCTCAACAAAACGGGTAACTGTATTAGTTCTCGTTTCAAAGTTTACATTGTCCAAAGACCAAAGCCATGGGGCAACATGTTTTCCACACTGTTTTATGATCACTCATGCTTATTGTTTAGCCCATAAACCAACAAGAAATAAAATATGCATTTTTTTTACCTAAATGCAATCTAATCTATCATGAGAAATATCATATGCGGTTAGTTCTAATGCATAAATCAACATGCAATGCATCCTACCCTTACATGCATATAATAATGTTAATACTAAATGTAATCATAAAGCTAGTGCAACCAACATATCATCACATGAATATACATATGTCTGCTAGTATGATTACTCATGTAACAACCTCCAAATCGAATGTGGACATAGTCGCATGGCAGATCAAGCAGACGGGAGGCGGGAAAATATGATCTCCATTCGAGGTAGAGGGAGATCCTAGGAGAAATAAAATTGGTCATTCTAGAGGTCCAAGGCTCCCCTTCTAGGTACAAAATGGAGGAATGAATGATCACTCTTGAGAACTCCTCATCGCAATCATTGCTTGTAATATCATGCTCTGAGGTTCTCACATGGTTGTGATGAGAGGGGAACGATAAGTGAGATACATAAGGAGTGCAAAAAATAGGTCTCTTAATGTGACGGTCACAACGGGGAGGGGAGGTTGTGGAGTGATCATAATCCTGAGGATGGGTCAAAGGGGATAAAGTATATTCAACTAAGGGCTCTTTATTGACACTATATTCAGAAAGGGGAAAAAGGGCATGGTCACTTGAGGTGATACCAAAAGGGATGAGGGACTTACTTGAGGAAGACTCAAGGTGATGAACAAGAGGGAAAGGCAAAGGGGAGGGTGAAGTTTCATATTCAATGGGTTTTCGTTCCCCACAATCTAAAGACTCAAGTGATTTGAGTACATAATCATAAGGTGGGAAAGTAAGAGCCTCATTTCTTTCCTCATTATAAGTATCAAAGATTGGGCTTTCATTAAAAGGAGAGTCAATCACTTCCATCAAAGATTGTCCTTCTTTATGCAAGGGAAAATAATGATTCTCCTTCCCAAGGGTATCAATGGGTATGTTATCATAAATAGCACGTGAGGGGAAGGGAAGACCAATCTCACCCTCATCCTCCTTGCCGGTGTCTTAAATGGGAGCACAATCAAATTAAGGGCCAACAATTTACCATTTGTCCCTTTTAATGTGGAAATAATCCTCAATGTCATTTTTCAAGAGGCTAATGGGATCATCTTTCTCAAGGTTTTCAAAAGAGGATTCATCGGGAGTAATATCCTTGAGCAAGGTAGGGTTGGTCTTAATTTCACTTTCCATAAACTCATCCTTCCCAGCACGTGTGCCCTCAAAATCATCCTGCCCTTCTTGTAGTCCCAACGAGGACTCATCTTCCTGCTCATCACTGAGGTCCTTGAAGTCATCTTTATTTTGGTTGGTTGACAAACAGGACCTCTCTTCTTCACTATTCTCTTGAAGAACAATGGCTAAGGTATTTGTTACATGATTATGGTAGTATGCTTCTAGGAGGAGAGCATTAGTAGGGCTCTTTTTATATTCACATTGCATCTTATGAAGCTTCACTTATTCATCATATAAGCAAGAGAAAACTTCATTAGAATTATATTCCCTTACTACCTCCTGGCATGACCTGCTATATTCATCCATTCTTTCTTGTGTGATTTGGAGGCTTTTAAGATCCAACTCTTTGTCATCTTTAGAGGAGATTTATTTCACTTCATTGTTATTCACACCTAATTCCATAATTGGTATTTTCTCATCATCCTCATCTTCTTGGTCATCCAAATCGTCATCTGGTAATGAGCCATATTTTTCCTTGATCTTGTGAGACAAAGAATTAAATGCAACAGTATAATAGGCAAGCTCCAAAAAGAGATAATCAGTGGGTCCTTCTTCATACTTCTTCCTTATGTTGTCAAGGCTTGACCTGCTCTTGTCATATAAAATGAGTATGAAGTCCCCGTTCTTGTGCTCTATCAGATGATCACAAAGCTTAGACCATGAATCCAATATTTCCCATAGGTCTTGTTCTCCTTTGGGGCTAATCTTGTGGATAATTTCTTCAACCATTTTTCATGATCTTGCATATAATGTGAAAATGGAGTCACTAGGGTGAATTACAATGCCTTCACAAATGCCTGCTTCACCCTACAAGCATTGACTTTGAAGTTCAATGAGGAACTAGAACTTCGTTCCTCCAATGGAGTCGCCAATAATGATATGTCAATTTGTTGTATGGGGAACAAAACACATGTCTCGTCCTCAGCAACAATGCTAGAAATGTTACCACTCAAACTAGCAGGGGTTCCTTGAAGAGGGCAACTGCTAGGTTCAAGGCAACGGTGGAGGCTTATCCCACTGTCAGCACAGTTAAGTCTCCATGCCCATAGGACTTTCACCGATGGGAGGAGTCTTGGTAGTATAGGGATCACTTGTAAAGTATATGTCAATGATAGGTGGAAGGTGACCATAGGAACCCTTTCTCGAGGATGGAGTGAAGAATGGAACTTGATTTCTCTTTAAACAAGGGACTTGGCCTTCCAAGGGTAAGGGGTGAGGATTGGAGGGTTAAGCAATAAGGAATAGAATTACGGATGAGGTTCTCAATCCCTATAATCCCTGGGAAACTTGGATTCCAAAATGGTCCTTGACAAATAATCTTTATTGAGAAGTGGGACCACACGGGGCCAAGTGGACCCAACCTAGGTTCAGGGATGGAATGCAACAACCAATGATGTTCCTATCCTGGAAAAAGTGAAGGGAAAAGACCAAACAAGAATATTTACTTCAAAAGGTTGAATCGATCCTATCAAGGTCTAGCCTTGGAGATGGCTAGGCAAAATTCGATCCTAGAGCTAGGGCTTGGGATTTCCCGAGATTCCACCACTAAAATTGCCTCAAATTTGGAGGAGAGGGAGGGGACCCACCAATGCAGTAGCCTGTTGATCCAAATGGATCCTAGAAAACCCTCTAAGTTTTCAAAAATTCAAAACTATCACAAAAGGACCTGTTAAAAAGTCGAATTACACTATCAGGAGGCAAAAACATGAAGAAATCAATGAAATAAGGCTTATCGGAGGCTTAAAACAACTTTGCATCGGAGCCATCTGATTTGGCTGATCAACGGTCCAGATCTGATTGGCATATCGCAATCAGCGATGGCAAGAGGAGGCAATCAGGGCTATCACATGACAGTTGCGATCGCGATCAATCGTGGGTCAATGAGGATCATCGATCAAGCACGCTGATCGATGACCCAGGTTAACGCACAATATTGCAATCGAAAAATACAGAGGAGTGATTACAAACGGCCCGAGGTATGTGCCATATGTGATTGCGATCAATCGCATCGTAACATCACATTGGAACATTACAATGGAGCAGGGCCGATATAAATATGATTCGCGATAGCCGGACCCGATGAAAATATAGATGATATTATATATATATATTATATATAATAATATATATATATAATATATATTATATATATATATATATATAATATATATATATATATTTTGAGATTCGGAAAATAGGGTTCTCCTTTGTATTTTGCATTTTCGTTAAATAACAAAATACAAAGGAAAAAGTGTCGATGCAATGAAAATGGACCCGAAAGGGTTTATTAATGCTATTATATATGGTTTCAAGTCTGATAAAGCCATTTTACGGGGTTTATTAATGTTTTAATGTATTTTTAAATACAAAGGGAAATCACGATACAAGGGGGATTTCGGGCGGGCCAAAGGCGGTAAGTGGTTTGGGCCGAGCTCCACCCAATCCCATACACTCACTGCCACGTGTCCAGGCTAAGGACAGAGAAAACCACCCTTATCAGACGATTAACACCCGTACGGAAGAGCCACTTGAAATGAACCATAGCCATTGGATCCGAATCTCCCAATTCAACGGTGGAGATGCGATGTCGATATACAGGTGGACCCGATATGAGTTATAAGGTGGATTCATAATGTTTCAAGTCCGATAAATGACAACTTGGCGGAATTTCACAGTTTTGAATGTATTTCTCTGTGTAAACAGAGAATGGTTATTCCGAGATTTTCAAAGGCCTGATGACTGATTCTGTTACAGAATAGGTGGCCACTATCCTTGAAAGTGTTTAGCAATGATTGCTAACACTTAGATGGGGATCTAAGTAGACGAAGGTTGGAAAGCCAGGGAGCCTGAGAAGGTGAAACAGACAGACAACGCCGATTGGCTTTAAAGCCACAGATTAACAGAAAATAGAGTAGGCAGTGTTGAGACAGAGACAGAGAGTGATAGAGAGAGTCTGTGTACTCAGAGAGGCTTGAGGGGTTCAAGAAAAACTCTTGTTGTTGTATCTGTTGTGTGTTGAGACTCAAATTGAGCTCATACTTTTGTAAAAATCTATTTTTGAAGACATAATAAAGAGGTCACCACTGAAGGCTGGACAAGGAGATGTAGCCCAGGAGTGTTGGGTGAACTCCTTATTAAACTTGTTGTGTTTATGTGTGTTGTCTATTATGTTCGTTAACTGCTTCATTGTCTATGTATTTTGCAATCTTATCGATCCATTGCACAAAGTAACATAGGCAAATCCATGCAGATGAGTCTGTAATACCTTAATAATTGTTTAAGATCTCACAATCAGATCAAGTGGTATCAGAGCACTAGGTTTGCTAAGGTTAGACAAGCTTGTGATGGATTGTTGAATTCTAACTAGGTCAAAGCTCAAATTAGGAGAAGGAGAATTGGTTGAGACTAACCCAGAAATAGGAAGAGTCTATCCTAGGAGGAAAATGGCAAAAGAAATTCCCTTGGAATCAGACTCTCAGTTCATGGACAGTTTCATGACCATGAGAGCCATGGTAGAAGAGATGTATCGAGAATTTAAGAAAGGTCGAGGTGAAGATACTTCAACCTCCAAACAAGACAAAGGAATAGAGGAACCTCTTCTAGATGACCATTTAGAAGGCAAAGGGAAAGGGAAAGAGCCTCCTCTATCAACACCTCCTTCTAGCCCTTTGATTAAATTAGATGTAAAATTTGATTTGCCAATATATGATAGAGAATTAAATGTAGAAAATCTAGATAACTGGATTAGGCAGATTGATGTATATTGCAAGGTGAAAAACATCGATTCATAAAGGAGAAAGATTCAGTTGGCCAAATTTCGCCTTGGAGGAACTGCCCTAGTGTGGTGGGAAGGCAGGACACAAGCTGACTTGAAGAAGCATGGTACAATTCTTTCTACCTGGAGTAATTTGTTTATGCCATTAATAAACAATTCTATCCACTAGCTTATATGCAACAAGCAATGATGAGTTGGCAAACTCTTCGCTAATTAAAGGGGAAAAGTGTACAAAGCTATACCCACGAATTTAGAAAAAGAGCTTTAATTCTAAGCATTTCTATAGACTCACCTGAAACTTCGATGAAGTATATAGGTGGTCTACACATTTATTTGAGGCACACCATTCTCATGTTTAACCCCACTAGCATAGATGAGTATCCGTTCAGGCTACACATCTAGAGGCTACAGGCAAGAATGTGAACCCAAAGATTGGGGGATCATCAAAAACCATTGCAAGCAAGAACATGGAAAAGAGGATGCAGAAATGGAAGGAGAGGAAGGCAAACGTCGTACAGAAAGACAAACCTTCATGCACTCACTGCAAGAAGGATGGACATGATGATGTACATTGTTGGTCTTTGCATCTGGAGCTGAAACCTAAGAAGTTCGATGGCAAGAAGAAGAAGATTACTGCTGCTATTTAGAAATATTTTGGGTCAAACTCAGGTGATGAAACAACAGCCACAACCACAGGTATAAAAGGTAAAAATTCTGAAGCATCTACTAGTAATTCTCCACAATATATTGATAATGAAGAAAATGAGAGGAAAATGCATGAGATTTTTCATATTAGAGTTATTTCCAAGCATCAAAATATTGATACTTTATTTGATAGTGGTTCACAAGTAAACTTGATTTCTGAAGCAATTCTAAAGAAGTTGGGACTACTAACCACACCTCACAAGAAGCCATATCCATTAGGTTGGGTATGTGATAAAACAAAGTTACAAGTGACTAGATAATGTAAAATTAGGTTTGCTTTTGGGTCAACTTTTGTAGATGAGGTTGAGTTAGATATATTTCCCTTGGATATATGCGGTATTGTTTTAGGAAGTCCTTACTTGTATGATAGAAAAGCCATTTTTTATAGAACTAAAAATAAGTAGCAACTCACAAAAGATGGAATAAAACATATTGTAAGAGCTCATTAGCTCAAAAATAACTACACTCCCATAAACTCAGGGTAGATGAAAAGAATCGTATATTCATGCAAGCAATTACTACTAATGGTTGTAAAGGAAAAGACCCCCGATAAAACCAATGCATTTGAAGGCTGTGATTCTAAACAGAAAGCTGATTTAGAAAAAGTTGTTTCAGAATATGATATCCTATTTCAAGAACCTAAAGGTCTGCCACCCAAAAGGGCAATAGTGCATGATATTCATTTGCAAAAGCAAGATGCACCATTTCGTAACACCGAAATGTACAGGTTATCCGCTTTAGAGAATGCAGAGATCAAGAAGCAGGTACAAGAGCTACTCGACAAAGGGTTCATAAGATCACGCACATCACCATGCGGATCTCCAATTGTGTTGGTGAGAAAGAAATATGGCTCGTGGAGGATGTGCATTGATTACAAAGCATTGAATAAAATAACGATCAAGAATCGTTATCCTCTCCCTCGCATTGATGATCTATTGGATCAGTTGAAAGAAGTTATTTACTTTTCCAAGTTGGACTTGCGTAGTGGCTACCATCAGGTTAGAGTTGCAGAACAAGATGCATGGAAGACTACTTTCAAAACAAAGCAAGGGCTGTGTTATCACTCAGGTTGTTCCCTTTGACTCCTAAGGGAATATGGCCGAGGTAACCACAAACCAATCTTTGGACTGCAGGTCCTAGCCTACTAGCAGTCAGAGAGGGCTCTCTATTTAGGATTTGACTTTGTTTAAGGGATGATTTTAGGCTAGATATGATGCACATGGGTTTTGATTTGGTTTAGTGGGATGGTTGATCTAATCAAGAAGAGTTGGCATGCAAAGTGTAAGAAGTTCAAACCATTGGGCATGGAGTCATGAATGTGAACTGAAGGGTGTGTATTCTTTGGTAGAAGAAGGGAATATGGAGCAGGATAGCTACACATGGCACAATGATTTATGCTGGAACAAGGATGAAATGGAGGTTAGGGAATGAGAGGCAATTAAGGATCTCTCATCCAGCCAAAGAGGGAAAGTGGATGAAAGCTGAATGGGGCAATGAAGAATTCCCAGACATCATTCATATAATGAAGGAAATATCTTAAATATGCGCAATTAAGAATGCATATTCATCACTAATTTCAGAGGAAAACATGGAAAAGCTACACGAATTGAGCACAGAGGGCATGAAAACCAGTTCTGGTCTATTCTTTCTTCCTGCAACTTAGATTATGATATATATATGGTACAGCTATGTATGAACTGATAAACAGAGGGAGGAAAGACTTATTGAACCATGAGCAAGCACGAGAATTCCATACCAAGTTCTTCAGCCATTAAAAACACAACCAGCCAGTTCAGATGCAAGCATTCCAACAATCTTTGGTTATAGAAGTTCTTAATCTTTACAGTGCAACTCTCAAATGAGAGATCAGCCAAACAACCCACCAACCCTTATTACATTGTTCAGGGCTGTATTTATAGGCAAAATATCTACAAAAAAGATCTGCTAGAAGATCTCAGGAATTAAATGCAGTTAACCTAAATTCTCTTGCAAGTAATGAAAAATATCTATCTAATGCTGTGCTCGAGGCAGCTGCTTCAAAAAATGAGGCTATCTGTCTTTTACTGTTATGCGCTGGCCATTCATCATAACTGCGCATTGGTCTCTGTTCCACTGCTCTTGAGTGGCTTTACTGTGCATTAACTGTGGTCTGAGAGGCTTAAGTGGCTTCACCGCTTCCTTATGGTCGATCTAATACTCTTTGCCGCTTCACTGATACTCTTTAATTGAACCTGGGCTTCTTCTTTTCTCTGATATGCTTAAAACCGTCAAATCACCCATTTTCTGCCCTTTCGAGGCAAAAATAACTGCTGAAAAATGAGGTTTTCCATTTTGGCCTATTTCCCGTAGCATCAAAAACTGCCTCAGAATTTGATTCCAGGCCTCCTAAGCATCGATTTCACACTTGCATGCTTTCCTTTCGGCAGATGACGTCAGCGGTACGGCGGGTGATGTTAGCGGTATGACGGGTGACGTCAGCAGTGGGACCCAGTATGGATGATGACGTGGCAGGGTGACATGCTGCTTACGTCATGCAGGGGGGAGCGGTGCGGTGATGTGGTGCTTATGTCATGCAGGGGGAAGCGGTATGCGGTTTCGGGCGCACCGCTTTTGGGCAAAAGCGGTTTCGGAGGAGAGGGCTCCGCCACAGCCGGGAGAGCAACGCATGGCGGGAGTACGACGGGAAAACCGCCCATCTCCCGGACGCTAACCCTCAACACATCGGGGCAGGAAAAGGCCTGCCCATCGTAGACTTAGGGCGTGGGAAATCGGACGGCCGACGGGATAGGTAAGGCGGCGGAAGGTTAAGGACGGGGTCCGCACGCCATTTTATTGATTATTTAATTCGGGGGGGGGGACTTTAGAAAAGTGGGTTTTTAAGTTTGGAAAAGGGAAAACATGAGATCAGAGGGAGGTTTTTATGCCATGGAAGGAGTCCAAAGGCATTGGAAGACAAATTTTTTAAAACAAAGGAGGGTTCTTACTAAATTTCAGGCAAACTTAGTAATTCCCAAGGGATACTATATGGTTATTTTTCAACCACGGGGAGGGGATAAGTATATAGGGGAGTTGTTTAACATAGTTTTAGTAGTGGAAGGGGAGATAGATAGGGAGCTAAATAATAAAGTTAGGAGTTAGTATGACTTGGTGGAGTGAAAATGTAAGGGGAATGATGAATTGTGTAAAGATAAATTTTACACAAGAAATGTGGTTTCTTTTCATTGAGGGAAGTCAAAACTTAACTTGACATTCCACACAAATGAGCTGAAAGCAAGACTTGTTGGGCAGATCCCAAGGTCCTCAAGGGGATGTTAGTAAATGATTACTGGGGGAATCAAGGGGAAGTTAGTCATGCTTCCACTGTTGTACCATCAAGTCACTGCCTGGTGCCAATGCCATAAATGAGATGACTCCTTCTTGACAATACCACAAGTGATTACCAATCTGCTTCTGCAACCTCAAACTACCTACCCAACCTAATACACCTAACATTTTTTCTTATTTTGGTTTGGGTGCACTTGAACTTGCAAACCCAACTTTACAACTTTTTTCTTTTCTACTGTCCTCTTATCTACATCTATACTTATTTCATCCAGGGGCTTCAGGTTAGGCTATTGAGCACCCTTGCTTCTCTACCTATCTAAGAATCTGCCCAGATTAAGCTATTTGGACAGACCATGATTCTCTATATTCTATAACAAGAAATTGAAACCTAGGGAGACCAAGATTAAGCTGTTTGGACCTCCCTTTAACTGAAAATTCTTCAAAAATGGAACTTTTGCAGCATGAAAAGGATGAACATTTTTGGCACTTCCATTGTCAATCATGAAAAATGAATACCTGCTATGAGTAGGAGGCTAACAGTGGCTCCACTTGGGGATGGCCTTTCCTTGTGAAAGGCCAAGAACAACAGGTCAGAATGCCTTGATCTTCAATTGTTGTTGTAGTCTGAAAACTTTCCTTTGCTGGCTGCTTTATTTATGAACATGATAGCAGACTTGAAGAGCTTAGGGCCTTCACTTTGGGCTTCAACTGCAGCAAGCTTGCTATCCAAACAGAAAACTGAAATCCTACCTACCTACTCTAACCAGCACTTACTTTGCTGTTAGGTGAAATGAAATAACCAATGCAGCCACTTAAGCATCATAAGCATGAACGAGCTTTGCTGCTTGTGCTTGCTGGGGAGAAAAACTGAGATCTTGCAATCTGATTTGGCTTTGTTAATCTTTGAGAAGATCAGAAAACTGCTGACCTTCTTTGCTGAAACAAGAAACTGTACAAAAGGGTCCCGCAACATATATACATTATTGCTGGGCTGAATTGAAGAACTGTACAAATGTTTGGGATCACTATCATGTCTTGGAATAGGGAGATCATCAACATTTTGATATTGAGGCACACAGCCTGCTAATGGAGAAGAGCACTTCTTTACTTCATCATACACCCTGTCAGGACATGAATCACATACACCATGAAATGATATTTGCAATTCATTACAAACAGACTCATATGGCCCTTGACAGATCTATGCGGGCTGCTCCTATTCTTCTTTGAAAAACTTAGATGGCTGAAAACAAAGATGCAGGGGATCCACTTGTATCACTTGGTCACGAACAACCACTTTCGAATTTTCCTCAATCTGATATTCGATGGCCCTTTGGGGCTGCAAGCTGGAGGCAATATATTTTGAATACTGATTTGGGCTTCCTTCAGGTGATCAATATCAATACTTGCTGATGTTGTCTTATTAACTGCATGATAGTTCTCCTTAATAAATTGAAAAGAATCAACACATAAAGGTAAAGTTCCTTCACTGAAATCAAAATTTTCTGCACTTTCCTCCTTTACTTCATAGCTGAATAGGCATGTTGATCATTGATTTTGGGCCGCTGATCCTGAATTGTGCTTTCTGCCAAAATAGGCTCTGACTCCTCTGCAAGGCTTATTTGGTCATTAGGCTCATCGTCATCATCATACTCATCGTACTTTGGCAAGCAGTTGAAAGAAGAGACGCTGTTATATTCATATAGTATATCAGGAGACTGCTCCATCATGTATGGCTGTACGAATATGTCATCTGTTTTGTGGTAGGTTTGTTTATGAATGTCATTACTTTCCTCTTGCAAAACAGATGTGTTCTGGTGCTCTAAACATTCCACTTTCATTGTGATCATTTCCTCTGACCTTTGTAACAGACCATGAAGTTTTTCTTCTTGCTCTGCTTTGCTCTTTTCCTCCCTGATTTTTAGATTTGCCTCTATGTGCACTGCCATGTCCTGCATTTGTTTCATAGTGGAGGGGCTCCTTTCTCTTAAACGAAATTCTATTTCTGGGTCAAAAGCTCTTGGATAATGCACTAGAGCTAAATCAGGGGGAGGTCTAATATTCAAAGGAAGAGAATGATAAACTTGATTGAATCGATCATGAAATTGCTTAACAGATTCATTTGGACTTCTTTTTAACTGATTATATTCTTCAATGAGCAAGAGGAAATTAAGCTTGATCATCAATTTATCAAGGAAGAGTTTGGAAAACTGCTGAAGATTAGAAATGCTAGCCTCAGGCAATGCTTTAAACCAAGTCCTAACTTCGCTTTGCAAAGAAAGGGAAAATAGCCTGATACTAACATCCTCATCCTCCACTTCAAATATATTAAGATAGTATTCAAAGGCTTGGATATGCTTTTGGGCAGTGATACCATTCTCTCCATCAAATCTTGGGAGATACTCAGGATGATTTTTGGGCAGAGGATTAAGCACGGGAGGCAAAACAAGAGGCTTATATCTGTCAGGAACTTTACGAGGCACAGGATTATGTACAGGGATTGGCTGAATGGGCTCAGCATGAACAAGGATAGAATGATTGGCTTTGACATTTGTTTCCTCCTTGGCTGTATGATGATTCTCAGCAGCATTTAGAGGTTGCTGTTGTAATGTGCAAGGAGGCCTTTCAACTACATTTTCAAAAGGCAAATCGTGAAAATCGTTTTTAAAATACAATATACACAACAAAATTTTATGGAAGAGAAATAACATGACCTGTTGGATAGTAATCCAAGTCAAAAGCCTGATCTGCTCATATATTTCTCTTGGGTTCATTTCTCCAGTGGAGTCTTTATTATGAGGATTATGTGGAGTCGCCAGGTGGATAAGTAAATTAACTTTGAAGGGCCTGATCTCTGTCCACCACACAGATCAGGACTTAATATGCAATAAGAAACAAAATATTTTTAGTTTTTTGAGATTTTTTTTATTTTTTGTGATTTTTCAAAACGAGTTTAGGACTTATTCGAAAGGAAAACTAATTAAAATGGGGATTTACAGTAATTAACAAATGATTTTTCCCAGCGGAGTCGCCATTATGTTATCACTCAGGTTGTTCCCTTTGACTCCTAAGGGAAGAGGTAACCACAAACCAATCTTTGGACTGCAGGTCCTAGCCTACCAGCAGTCAGAGAGGGCTCTCTCTTTAGGATTTATCTTTGTTTAAGGGATGATTTTAGGCTAGATATGATGCACATGGGCTTTGATTTGGTTTAGTGGGATGGTTGATCTAATCAAGCAGAGTTGGCATGGAAAGTGTAAGAAGTTCAAACCATTGGGCATGGAGTCATGAATGTGAACTGAAGGGTGTGTTTTCTTTGGTAGAAGAAGGGAATATGGAGCAGGATAGCTACACATGGCACAATGATTTATGCTGGAACAAGGATGAAATGGAGGTCAGGGAATGAGAGGCAATTAAGGATCTCTCATCCAGCCAAAGAGGGAAAGTGGATGAAAGCTGAATGGGGCAATGAAGAATTCCCAGACAACATTCATATAATGAAGGAAATAGCTTAAACATGCGCAATTAAGAATGCATATTCATCACTAATTTCAGAGGAAAAGGCCCGCCCATCATAGATCTTAGGGCGCAGTCAATCGGACGGCCGGCAGGATAGGTAAGGCGGCGGAAGGTTAAGGATGGGGCTCGTGCGCCGTTTTATTGATTATTTAATTCGGCGGGGGGGGGGGAACTTTAGAAAAGTGGTTTTTTAAGTGGGGAAAGGGAAAACATGAGATCGGAGGGAGGTTTTTATGCCATGGAAGGAGTCCAAAGGCATTGGAAGATG
The DNA here is from genome assembly GCA_000404065.3 of Pinus taeda. Classification (NCBI taxonomy): domain Eukaryota; kingdom Viridiplantae; phylum Streptophyta; class Pinopsida; order Pinales; family Pinaceae; genus Pinus; species Pinus taeda. Next base: position 102,819 of record APFE030118169.1, read on the forward strand.
GATTTTTTAAAACAAAGGAGGGTTCTTACTGAATTTCAGGCAAACTTAGTAATTCCCAAGGGATACTATATGGTTATTTTTCAACCACGGGGAGGGGATAAGTATATAGGGGAGTTGTTTAACATAGTTTAAGTAGGGGAAGGGGAGATAGATAGGGAGCTAAATAATAAAGTTAGGAGTTAGTATGACTTGGTGGAGTGACAATGTAAGGGGAATGATGAATTGTGTAAAGATAAATTTTACACAAGAAATGTGGTTTCTTTTCATTGAGGGAAGTCAAAACTTAACTTGAAATTCCACACAAATGAGCTGAAAGTAGGACTTGTTGGGCAGATCCCAAGGTCCTCAAGGGGATGTTAGTAAATGATTACTGGGGGAATGAAGGGGAAGTTAGTCATGCTTCCACTGTTGTACCATCAAGTCACTGCCTGGTGCCAATGCCATAAATGAGATGAGTCCTTCTTGACAAGACCACAAGTGATTACCAATCTGCTTCTGCAACCTCAAACTACCTGCCCAGCCTAATACACCTATCATTTTTTCTTCTTTTGGTTTGGGTGCACTTGAACTTGCAAACCCAACTTTACAACTTTTTTCTTTTCTACTGTCCTCCTATCTACATCTATACTTATTTCATCCAAGGGTTTCAAATTAGGCTATTGAGCACCCTTGCTTCTCTACCTATCTAAGAATCTGCCCAGATTAAGTTGTTTGGACAGACCATGATTCTCTATATTCTATAACAGGAAATTGAAACCTAGGGAGACCAAGATTAAGCTGTTTGGACCTCCCTTTAACTGAAAATTCTTCAAAAATGGAACTTTTACAGCATGAAAAGGATGAACATTTTTTGCACTTCTACTGTCAATCATGAAAAATGAATACCTGCTATGAGCAGGAGGCTAACAGGCCGTATGAATGGCTAGTTATGCCTTTTGGCTTAACTAATGCTCCTACCACTTTCATGAGAATTATGAATAATGTACTCCGAACTTTTATTGATGATTTTGTAATTGTATATTTAGATGACATTCTTGTTTTCAGTAAAACATGGAAAGAACATTTGAAGCATGTAAAGAAAACTCTAGATGTTTTGAAAAAAGAAAATCTCTATGTGAAATTATCAAAATGTGAATTTGGAAAAACGTATTTGAATTATTTGGATCATATTATAGGGGGTGGTGAATTGAAGATAGATCCCTCTAAGGTTCAATTCATTGTGAATTGGCCTAAACCAAAATCTGCTACAGAAGTTAGGAGCTTCCTAGGAACAACACAATATTGGAGAAAGTTTATTGCTAACTTTTCCTTGATTACAGCTACCTTACATGCTTTAATAGGATTGAACAAGGTGTTTCAGTGGGGAGGAAAACAACAGAAAGCCTTCGACACCTTGAAAGAAAAAATTAGTACAACACTAGTACTAGCCTTGCCAGAACTTCAAAGACCATTTGAGATTGAAACAGATGCCAGTGACTATGCCATGGGCGCAGTGTTGATGCAACATGGTAAACCCATATGTTATCATTCTGAGACATTTAATTCTGCAGCAATTAATTATCCCACATATGATAAAGAATTGTATGCATTAGTGCGGAGTGTGAAAAATTGGAAACGTTACCTATTGGGCAAAGAAACAATTATACATACAGATCATCAACCACTCCAATATTTGCACTCACAAACTAAATTGCAGCAATCAAAACACTATAGGTGGATGGGTTTTCTACAACAGTTTCATCTTGTCATTAGATATAAGAAAGACATACACAATCAGGTTGCAGATATGTTATCCAGACCAATCGTAAATGCATTTACTATACTTAAGCATAACTCAGTATTGCATGAAAGCTACCTTGAACAATATGCTCAAGATGTAGATTTTTAAGATGTATATGAAACTTTAAGTCATGCCAAACAAGTAGAAGAATTGGATTATCATGTTAAGGACCAACTCTTGTATCACTTGGGAAAGTTATGCATTCCTCAAACTGAAATAGTTAACATAATCTGAGAAGCACATACTTCTCTAATATCAGTTCATTTTGGTGTAAGTAAAATAGTTGCACAGCTGCAAAGGTTCTGTTATTGACCAAGAATACATGAAATAGTTTCTAGATATATTAAAGGGTGTACAATGTGTGCTAAAATCAAGCCCAACAATAGAAAACTAGGCTTGTACACTCCACTTCCAGTTCCTTCTCATCCTTGGGAAAGCGTTTCCATGGACTTTGTTGGGGGACTTCCAAAATCTAGAAAAGGTCATGACTATTTATATGTTATTGTGGATAGGTTCAACAAAATGTGTATTTTAATACCTTGTAACAAGCAGATTACAGTTGAACAAACAACAAAGTTGTTATTTCAGCATGTATGGGTTCATTTTGGGTTACCTACTTCTATTGTCTTTGATCGAAATTCTCGATTTGTTGGGAAGTTTTGGTCAAGTCTATGGGAGTTAATGGACACTAGATTGAAGAAGAGCACATCATTTCATCCACAAACAGATGGTCAAACAGAGGTGGTCGACAGGATAGTGATCCAGTGGCTTAGGGGTTATTGCAACAAGCATCCCAAGCTTTGGGATGAACATTTATGTTATGTGCAACATGCTTAGAACTGTGCTAAACATTGGTCTACACAAAGATCTCCTTTGAGACTTATTTTGGTTTTACACCAAGGTCTCCCTTGGATTTTGTCTTTAATAAAGACATAGCAGTTGATGGACACAATGATGTGGACAAAGCAACCAAGTTCATTGAACAAATCCAAGAAATTCACCAGGCAGTGTAGGAACAACTGGAAAAGAGCCAAGCCAAGTACAAGGCAAGGCATGATAAGTATCGAATTGAGCATAGCTTCCAAGTTGGTGATCAAGTTTGGCTATACATCAACAAAGACAAAATGCAAGGTGAAGGTAAGAAGTTGAAGCCAATAAGGTATGGGCCTTTCAAGATACTTGAGAAAATTGGTGAGAATGATTTTCACCTTGATTTGCTAGCTTATATGCATATCTATTTAGTCATTAGTGCAAAGAACTTGAGATTATATGAACCTTCATTGATTGAAGATCCCGAAGAGCAAAGTCTGTTGCCTTATATTGATGATCTATTGCATGAATATCTCAATGAGTTGCAGGAAGATACAGTTCTGCACAGAAAGGTGAAAACTATGCGCAGAGGGGACGTTGAGTACCTTAGAATCAGACTCAAAGGTTCAAAACCAAGCAGTGCAAGATGGATAGGGATTGGACAAGTGAGGAAGTTGTATCCTCACTTGATTGATGCTTGAAAACCAACTTTTGGTGGTCCAAAAGCCTTTTCAGTGGAAAGGCGTGATCCAAATGGATCCTAGAAAACCATCTAAGTCTTCAAACATTAAAAACTATCACAAAAGAAGAACTTGTTAAAAAGTCAGATTACACTATCGGGAGGCAAAAACATGAAGAAATTAGTGAAATATAGCTTAACGGAGGCTTAAAACAACTTTGCATCAGAGCCGTCGGATTTGGCCGATCAACGGTCCAGATCCGATCAGCATATCGCAACCAGTGATGGCAAGTAGAGGCAATCGAGGGCTATCACATGACAGTTGTGATAATGATCAATCGCGGGTCAACGAGGACCATCAATCAGCGTGCTGATCGACAGCCCAGGTTAACGCACAATATCGCAATCAGCAAATACAAAGGAGCGATTAGAAACAGCCTGGGGTATCTGCGACATGCGATTGCGTTCAATCACATCGCAACTGTTACTGGGAATAGTGTCCACTCGGAGCTGCTATTCCCACTAAGAATGGTAGCTATCTTAGAAACAAACAAGTAAAGTCTACTTTTGCTTTCCTTTATGAAAATAGATAAGAGTGGAACAAAGGAGACCAACCTTAGTCTTGCGCTTGGTTTCCTTGCTTGATTCCTCTCCTTCCTGATAGATATTTGCAGCTTCTTCTTCGTCTACCCAGCTTCAAAGAACACCTATGGAATCAAAGCAGCATACTACTATCGAAGAACAGATATCTATATTCATAAATAACACAGGACCAGATATGTGTTAACCATACAAATTCATATATAAACAAACATACAAGAATATGGAGGAAAACTTGAATAGCTTTATTAAGATCAAGAATAGCAAGAGGATTA
>APFE030118169.1:131711-154477 GCA_000404065.3 Pinus taeda
AGTTCGATTGCCTTATCTACAGCTGAAGCAGAATATGTTGCTGCCGCATCTTGCTGAACTCAACTCCTTTGGATGATGCAGACCTTGCAGGATTTTCAAATCGATTGTACTCCACCTGTCTCCATCTTATGTGATAACACAAGTGCAATCAGCATTTCAAAGAATCCAGTCATGCATTCGAAGACAAAGCATATACCGATCAAATATCATTTTCCGGGAACAAGTATTGGAACAAAAGGTCAAATTGGAGTATGTTCCTTCTAAGGAACAAGTTGCTGATATTCTCACAAAAACACTGCCTAGGGAAACTTTTGAATATCTCAGGTAGAAACTGGGATTAGTTGATGCATCATCTTGCTGTTAAACTTGTCTATTTCAGAGAAAAAGGAGTGTACGCGAGTTTCCTGAGGAGGATCCGCGTACATACGCCGGTTGGTGCAGAGAAAGTCGCATATATGGAGGCTTGATGAATATCAGAAGGGATAGGCTCTGGTTGGAAGCTGTCTGATATGGGTCTGAAAGAGACCATCTAGCACTGGTTCAAGGGGAGTAGATAAACTTCTAATGATGCATTGTTGGCATTGTCTTAGAAGCTTGTGGTTCTTATTCACAACTGTTGTTGGTGGAACAAGTGCAGAGAGAGAACAGAAGGAAATCATGGTTGTTGAGCAGAATGATGATTGACAGATGCTGCTGCTTGGTGAATTTCATAAGTCTTGCTCTACATATTTCGTCTCTATGTCATGTATCTTTTTTTTTATGGTGTCAAGGTCATGTAACGGCCTATTTTGGTTTCCCCACTATGCCTAGGATGAAGATGTAATGTACTTGGTTGTCATATGTAATTTTCTGATGTATCCCCACTTGGTTGAGTGGATGATCCCCACGTGGTTGGGTGAAAGATGTATGTACTGAGTCTTGTGGTGATAGGAAGCTCTTTTATGATGTATATGTCATGGTTCGTCTTGAAGAAAATCTTTTGCAGATCTTGCCTACAGTCAGGGGGAGCATGGTCAGCATAGCAGGGCAGAGATTTCAGCACGTACTCAGGGGGAGCACAACCCTTTGCCCTTGATGACAAAGGGGGAGAATGAAAGAGGATCTTGGTGTTGCCATCAAGTCCAAAGTGGGAGATTGTTGGCACTATGGCATAGGTTTGATGCTATGGCTCTGGTGTTGTCCTTGACGGCAACTCATCTTGGTGACAGATCTCAGTTTAGGCACTCAGAAAGAAGAAAAAGGCATATATGCAGGTTCATCTAGAAGAAGACGAGTATACACGTGTGTTATACGTTACAAAAGCGCGTATATGTTGGGGAACTTACTCTTGGTCCATGGTAGTTAGTCCTTGGGATTTGAACCTATGGTTTTGGACCATGGCATCTCGTCAGATGTGCTGATCCCTAGTTTTGGGTTCATGGTATTGAAATGTTATGTTTTTGGACCATGGTATTGTGGAAGGCCTAAGACTATAAAAGAGGAAGGAGATCATGTGGCAAAAGATCATTGGAATTATTATTGAATATCTGAAAAGTGGTAGATCTGAATGTTGGTAATTGGGTTATGGTGCAGATCTAGATCTGAATAAAGGAGGAACCTTATCGAAAAGAAGAAGGATAAGTTCTATTGGTGGGTCATAATCTTTAAGCTTGAATGATAGTATCTTTATATGATTTTGGTCTTTTTTATGTGGCGCTTGCTTGATCTATAACACTGATAATCTGGGTTAATTAGTGTTTTTGAATATCTGGAAGAGCGAATTATCCTTTATAGATTTGTACGCAGGTTCAATGAAGTGAAGGCGTGTATACACGCTGGTTCAGTGAATTAAAACAGCGTATACGCAGGTTGTTCCAAACACAGAAGCTACAAATGCATGTTGCAGGTTATTGAAATAGCGTATATGCTTTAAGTTGTGATCTAGCTACTTCTGTTTATTGTTGTTGTGTTTTGGGTTTGTGGTTTCTGGTACTGTGTTTTGGGTACAGTTGTCAGAGAAGTATCTACTTGATTCAGATATAATTGGTGGAAATGAGATTGGTTGATTCTTGATGATTGATTGATGTTTATGGATCCAGTCTGAAAATTTATGAAACATGGTCCCTAGAAGAAAGAGAAGGTTGTAGCCTTTTGTAGGCCAGCACCTATGTACTAGTATCTTGGCTAGTGTAAGAGCTAAAGGGGGTTGTAGCTCCCTTCCAAGAGAAGCTGGAGAACGAGAGAGGGTTGTAGCTCTCTGCAGGTTGCAGCCTGCGTACTGGTAAAGGACTGCACCAGTACATTGTAAAAGAAGTTTCTAATTTAAAAGAAGATAGAGATGAATTGCAGCAGGTGGTTTTCACCGACATTGGGTTTCCAGCTTATATCTTGTGTTCTTATGCGTGATTGTCCTTCTGTTCTATTTTACTGTCTATGGTTACTGGTTATTTGTTTCTGCAACACATATTAACAATCATCATCAAAAAGATAAAGTAAATTAAAAACTTGCCTTGTATACACGGTTTTCCTTCTGCATAGATGCGTATATACGCATGTTTAACTAACTGAAGTAGCATATATCATTTGTTTTGGAAAAGGAATATTTGACTTGACAATACTGATTCACCCCCCCTCTCAGTATTATTTCCAACAAAAAGTGTTGTGATCCATCTAGGAGAGCATAAACATACAATTTCTCCTATCAATTATGAATATAATATTGAACATTGTCCAACCATTCATTAAAAACCATAGACATACAAGATCTCATATTGTTCATAAGCATAACATTAAACATCATGATCCATGAATCAAATATGGAATTGTAATATACTTATCTCTGTGTCTTAAAATGGCTATGAACTGGAGGAGGGACTTCTACTCTCCACCCAACCATAACCCAACTACACTACAACTTTCTTGCAACTGACCATCCCCCAACTAGATCTAATGTCGGAGGAGATGCTTGCTCAAGGAATTCACACTGAATGCTTGATCAAACACTCAAGAGATGAAGTCCATTGTTTTGGTGGTTGATCAACTACCCTCTACCAGTAAGCACCATAGTGACCAACTCTTCCTTTGAGTTCATTCACAGGGATTCACTCAAGCTCTAGATAGGGTATTTCTTATTCCAAGAGTTGAAATCCACTATCCAAGTGGTTTATCGGTTGCAAAACAAGAACCATGTAATTCATTCATCCACTAAGCCTCCCATTGACCACACATGATTAGACAACAGAATCCAATGGCCTTAAACATAGTTCACCAGGAATATCACAAAAAATTCACAAGTATGTAACTAAAGGTCAATTCTTTAGGGTTATGGTCTGTAACTTGATTGCACAAGCTCTATATGAAAACTTAGATGCTTCACTACCTTCTGCTACCATTGCTCAATTACATCCAAGAATTCCTTTGTCTGTTGAGCTCTCTCTGGGGAAAATGAGACTCATTGATCACCAACTAGAAAAAGCTAACTTCATCGAAAGACCCATCATTATTATCTTTTTCTATTTGCATATATATTATCTCGAGTGTCCCTTAGTGCATTTGAGATAGAGTAGACTTGGCTCTTCAGTGCGTTTGAGAGGGTTCTGACTTGGCTCTTCCATTTTCTAGGGGAAATGGGCACCATATTGTGCTTTTCCACCACACCAAATCTAATCTAATAAATGATTGTCAACAAATCAGCTATTTCCCAATCGAATCACATATACAATATGTCAATAGTGGCTTCCTCAGTTTACAAGTGACATCAACATTTAAGTTCTTGTTAGGATCATATCCTTTCAAGGGAAACAAGATCCCTTAGAAAATTGGATTCGTAAGGTCATCCCTTCTTCAATTGGAAGTCAACAGAGATCAAAATTTAAATGTTTAAACATTGTATCAACTGTTCGTGGTTTCCATGATGGCATTATAGTCATAATTTAAATTAAAAAATAGGGGTAAAAGTGAGGGCTATTACAAATCCCATCCCCTTAAAAGAACATCACCCTTAGTGTTCTATAAATGAAAAACAAAAACTAAGCTTTGTAATTCACAATTCTTACGTAATTCTATTTATTAAACAAAAATGGGTAGAGTTACTTATTTGGTCTACAAATTCTCAGGTTGCTTCATTAGGTCCAAAGTGCTTCAGCTGCACCTTTACCTACTTTATTACTTGATTTCAAAGAGTGGTTTGTCTTCGGTCTAGGATGCACAATGGTTTGGGTTGGAATTCTCCCTCATATTCCACTTGTATCATAGACCAATAAATCACATTATTAGTGACACATACATACCTTTTAAGCAAAGAAATATGAAATGCATCATGTTCTTTCACTATGGATGGCAAGGCCAGTCTATAAGCTACAAGTCCCACTCTCTCCAAAATTCACAATGGTCCACAAAATATGGGTTCTAACTTAGCACGAGACCCTACTTTTAGTGAGCTCTTTATTGGTTTGATGTGGAGATACATATTCTCTCCCACTTCCAATTCTTTGTGCATTCTTTGTTGGTCTGCATAAGTATTTTTCTTATCTTGGATTACTTTCATCTTCTTCCCGATATTAATCACTTCTTACTCTATTTCTCTCATCATCTCAGGTCCAAGTATTGCTCTATTCTCTGGGTCATCCCAACTAATGGAATTATTCCATTTTCTACCATATCAATTCAAAAGGACTCAACTTCAGTGACCCTTGGTACCTATTTTTGTATTCAAACTCAACTAATGGTAGGAATTCTTCCCACCTCTTCGGTTGATGCATCACATATATACTCAACATGTATTTTAAAGTTATGTTTACCCTTTTAATTTGACAATCTATTTGAGGATGATAGGCTATGCTAAAATCTAGTTGAGTCCCAATATAACCAACAATGCTTTCCAAAATTGAAGTGAATTTGACATCCTAATCTGAAATGATCTTCTTGCTTATTCCATGCAACCTAAATATTTCTTTCATAAAAATCTGGGCTATGTCAATGGCTTTTTGGGTGGACATAACACCTATAAAGCGAGTTTCCTTGCTCAATTTGTTGACTAATACCATGATGACATCATGTTTTTTAGATGTCTTATTGGAAATCCCATAATGAAGTCCATGGATATGGATTCCCATTTCCACTCAGGTATTGGAATTGGCTTAGTAATTACGTTGGATTTTTTATTCTACTTTGACTTATTGCCATCCCAAATACCAGGAAATATATTCAATTGTTTCCTTATTCATTCCTGGCCAGTAATATAATTTATTTATAATGGTTATGATTTTCTAGTAACTGGGATGACCTAAATAAGGTCTTTTGTGGAAATCACCCATTATGAGCTTCTTTAAGTCGGTCACCTAGGGTACATACCATCTATCTTTGAACAACAACATACCATCATCAGTGAGATTGCAATTCTTCCTTATTGTTCCCTCTGGTTCCTATTGTAAGCATTCCTTCATCTACTGAAAATTCTCATCATGTAATAATGCCTCTTTAATTATTTCTATGGTGTCAATTTCATAAGTGCTCATGGTTACCAATTGAGTTACTTGTATACTTCTACTAACTGCATCTGCTACTTGTTTTTCCTTTCTCTTAGTATGCTTGATTTCAAAATCAAATTCACTAATCAGATCCAACTATATAGGTTTTCTAGAATTTAACTTAGGTTGATCAATCAAATATCTCAGTCCTTCGTGATATGACATCAACAAAAATCTTCTCCCAAGAAAGTAGTGCTTCCACATATTCAGTGTTCATGCATAATTTTTGCTAGCTCGAATTCAGGAGTAACATAATTCCTTTCATACTCATTTATTTTTATTGATTCATAGCAAATTATATGTCCTTGCATTATGACTCCACCTAGTCCTTCCTTGCAATCATCTATGCAAACTAGGAAATCCTTCTTAGGGTATGTTATTCTCAGAATAGGTGCAATGTGTGTGAGAAAGTACTTTGGTTTCTCAAAGCTAACTATGCACTCTGATGTCCTTTGACATTTAACTCATTTCTTTAAAAGTTGTGATTGGATGTCTAATCTTTAAAAAATATTGAATGGATCGTCAATAATATTCAACCAATCCCATGAAGGATTTGACGTTTGTAACATTTTGGGGAGTGGGCCACTCCATCATGGCCTTAATATTTTTAGGATTGATAGCTACTTCTTCCTTTGAGATGACATGTCCCAAATATTGTACTTATGCTTGGAATAAATCACATTAGCTAAGTTTGGCATACAATTTGTGTCCCTGCAACGCAACGCCGCTTTCAAGTGCTCTTCATGTTATTCTCTGGTTTTTTAGTAAACCAAAATATCATCAACAAAACCTAGCAAGAACTTGTCTAGGTACTAACTAGTGACATTTTTCATCATGAAAATGGATGTGGTTGGGGCATTTGTGAGCCCAAATGGCACCACCACAAACTCATAGCACCCATATCTCATCATAAAAATTTTCTTGTGAATGTCTTCATCCTTAAGTTTGAATTAATGATAGAAAAATCACAGATTTATCTTGGAAACATTGTGGCTCCTCTTGACTGATCAAATAGATCCTTAATTTCGATCAGTGGTTATTTATTCTTCACTATATCCTTATTCAATTACTAGTAATCGATGCACAATCGTAGCGTGCCATCCTTTTTTACAAATAGCATTGGGGCTCCTTAAGGTGATACAGTGGGTTTGATGTACCATTTATCCATCATTTCTTTTAGTTGTAGTTTTAATTATACCAATTCTTGCGTGTTCATGTGATCTGGACCTTTAAAGACTGGTACAAAACCAAGAATCAATTCAATGAAGAAATCATATTCCCTCCTGGGTGGAAATCCTATCATTTCCTCAAGAAATACATAACTCTATTATTTCAGAATGGGGTGGTCTTCAATCCTGGGATTGTTGTTCTTTTTTACACTATTTACTTGGATCGTAAACATGGAACACCCTTTCCAATTTCATTTCTTCAACTATAACGCTGAAATTTGTCTCACTAAGACATGCTTTCTTATCCCTTGCAATACCTTTACCTTGTCTTCATCATTGAGGCATTCCAATGATTTCTCATAACAATCCACTTTGGTCCTATGGGATGCCCACCAGTCCATGCCCATTAAAATATCATATGAACCCAATGGAAATATATTAAGTGCAATTATTGTGGGCATTCCACTTATTTCTAGGTGGAACGACTCCACCAGATCAGTCAGTCATCTTCTTTTTTACTCTTGCAAATGGTTGGACCAACCACGATTTAGCATCTAGTTTCTTCTATAGGGAACATGTCTCTGTAATTTTGTGATTGACATAACTAAAATTAGAACCCAGATCAATTAAAATTGAAATGGGCTAGTTGGAAACCATACCTTCCATTTTAATCATCGAGGCTTAATGATATGCTTGTCCATTGTCCAATGCTACGTAAGTATGAGGTATGCTTTGAGCCATGTCATTAACTATTGTTTCATCTTGGACATTGAAAAAATTCTTGTTTTTATTTTGTTGGTGTGGGTAATCTTTTAACATGTGATTCTATCCACATCCCCAACACTGTAATGGATTTCACCTGGGTTTATCTGCCTCTTCTCTTGTTGGTTTGATAGGTCAATATATATTTGAAACAAGGAAGTTCCGCTAAAATTCACTTGTAGTAGGTGTAGTGAACTTGAAAATTTTCCCCATTTTCTTGTATCCTGAGGATTTTGGTCCTTTCCCTTTTAAGTTGGTTTTATATTCCTTCCTCTAATCTACTTGGAATTCAACCTTCTTCTTGGATTGATCATAGCAATACTTGGCCTTCTTGATGGTTTCCTCTAGTATCCTTGGCTCATCAAATTCAATTATGTCTTGGTAGGATTGCGATAACCCACTAAGGATATTTGATTCTTCACCTTCTTATTCTTGATGTAGGGCACATACCTCAATAGCTACAAAAATATGTTGGTGTGGGCATCCAAGGTGAGTTGTCCCATCTTATGCTCATGAAACTCTTTGAATTTTTATTTTTTTATCATAGTGCCTCTCATATAGGTACTTTTCCCAGAAATATTTCTTAAATCTTCTTCAAGTCAAGTGAGTTTATCTGATGCTTTTGAAATTTCTCAAATCTTCCCACCATGTCAGTTGTTCCCTTCAAGTTAAAAATGGTTACCCTGGCCTTCATGTTCTCAGAATAGTCATGGACTCTGAAGTACTTTTTAAGCCCAAAATCCAATCTTATGATTCTTCATTCTTCTGAATTTCTCCATCAAAGCTACGGGGCTTTGCTTTCTTGAATTATTCTAGTATTATGTTTTCCTCACCAATCCTTGTCTTAGTTGTGGCACTAGATAGTTGGTCATGACTATTTGTTCTCTTTCCAGAGTATTGAGTGGAGTTATTCCTCTCACTATGTCTTCACTTGTTTGTTAATGCCTCTTCTTGGACTTCCTACCTTCTTCCTTATTGGTTTAAAATCCATGCTTATGAACTTCATATGAGTTTTTCTTGGATTTATGCTTGTCTAGATAAATAGCACTAGGTTAATATTGTTTTTTTCTTTGTAGATCTAACAATCCTTGCAATATTACTGCGTTCACCTTTGGTTTCGTTTCTTGAGCTCTAAAAATATTTTCGTTATCAACCTTGCAAATCCATAGTTAAGCTCTAAATCTTCTAAGGGTATCCATCCAATCAGGATAATTTTCTTTTGAACTCTTTCTAATTGAACCTTCTTTTTGGTTAGGATGGGTTCTATCCATGTTGTAATGTACCGTTATGCTACTCATTCCTCTATTTTTTGTTGTAGATTTTGTCTTCTTATGTACCATCACACACACACAACTATAGGCTAATCAAGCATAAACATATTAATCATAGCCTTGACATGTCAACACCAAGCATGTTGATCTAAAGTTGTTCACACATCCAAAACCCATGTCAGTTACATATTCCATAAAACAAAGACATATGATCTTTCCATCAAATTTAGCAACCATGTCAACCACTGGCTTAAATCAACATTCATACGACAATTAAATTTATTCATCCATATTAAATTAAAATCTATTTTCTGTGTGTGATCCCCTTCAAGTATATGTTAAACCTTAGCTCTGATACCACTCTGTAACACCTCCCACCCCCTTATGTCATCTCAGGTCATGGGAGTGCTACTCATTTGACTCGATCTCCAAGGTGTATTTTAAAGATGGGGTTACAACAACCTCTAAATTTTGTTTTGTGTGCATTATTAAAAGGAACTTGGCCTTACTAGTCTAAGTTGGAGAAAGAGAAGCTTCGCATGTCAACATTCTACAACAAGGCTCATCCTTCAACAATTGCTGCAATTCTGGATGTAGCACACAATTGCTGCAATTCTAAATGTAGCACACAAGTGTTGCAATCCTAGTTGTAGCACAAAATTACTGTAATTTTGGATGTAACACACAATTACTGCAATTCCAGTTGTAACACACTAGTGTTGCAATTTTGGTTGTAGCGCATAATTGCTACAACTTCGAATGTAACACACAAGTGTTGCAATTATGGTTGTAGCACACAATTGTTGTAGAAATTAGGTTGTAGATTTGCAACTACTCATGAAGTTTTAATCAAAATCACAAGACACAGATATACACTACATCTTTGAGGACATTATTTCACAATCTAGAGCAAGAATTCCAGAGATGAAAGAAGAAGTAACACACATGCAACAAGTAATTTTATTTGGGGAAAGAAATCTGCTAAAAACCCTAATGCCTCTTGCATTAATAAAATTAAATAGAGATGTATTACGAATTCTTTGCACAATTGAGCTCACCCTACAAGTGCACAACCTATCTCTTTTCTCACTAAAGGCCTCTAACTATGAATTAGTCAAATTTTCCCTCGACTTGAGCTCATATTTCCTTACATTATTCCTTGATGAGTTAGCCCCTATGATTTAGGAAATTCCCTCAATTGAATTGCGTAATTCCTTTAGGCTGATCACATAACTGCATGCAACACCTGTACACTCAAGACTAGTCTACAAATGATGTCAAACTTCCTTGGGATCTCCACCTCAACTGGGTAACTTGAATTATTTGTATGAAATAACTATTTTTGGCTGAATGATCAGTTAACTGGATGATCATTGGGTTTGGTTGAAGTCCCACTGCTTAACTGACCTTCCACTAGTTCCTTCAAAAGTTGTAACTAGTTTAACTGAAAACAACTTGAGATAATTGACCTTGATTGCTACAAATTAGCAATCACACATGAAAAAATGAACTTTAACTCCTCCAACTCAAATTTACTGAGTAAAATGGGTGACATAAGCCATGTCGCACAAGTTAATATCATCCAAGTTGTCTACTAATGTGGAAATTCATTTTTTCTCAATTTAATCAAGGAAAAATTAAATTGAGAAGTTCTTGCTACTTTTTTTAACACTCCCTCTCAGCAAGAAATGGATTATCAATCACCCCTATCATGTACACGTGGAACTCGAACTCCCCTCTTGAAAAGGCCTTCGTTGAAATTTCAACATCTTATTCCTCTGTTAGAATGTACTGCAACAACATGAACTACCTCTGCACACGATCCTGTAAATGGTGATAGAAATATTTATATGCTTGGATCAATCGTCAAAAACATGATTTTCAAAGAGCTTGATGAAACTATGATTATCACAGTGGATCACAATTGGATCCATCATCTAACCAAATAATCCAACAAGTACCTTTCTCATCCAGATTGCCTCACATGTTGTTTGACTGACAACCATGTATTTTGCTTTTGCCGAGTTGAGTGCCATAGATATTTTCTTCTTTTTGTACCAATAAACAACTGAGGACCCTACACTTAACATTCCAGTTGATGTAATCTTTCGATATGATGGACTCCCCACCCAATCTGCATCTGTGAAGCCACATACCTTCACTCCCTTTGTCCGTTTGTACCATAGTCCAAACAGGTTCGTGCCTCTGAGGTACTATAGAACATGCTTAGTTTCCCTCCAAAATAATTTGGTTGGCCTAACCATAGATTGGCTCAGCTGGTTGACTACATAACACATATTTGGTTGTGTTTTCAAAAGATATATTAGTGAACCCAACAACTGCCGATAAATAGTAGCATCCACTTTATCACCTGAAGTGGCATCCTCTTTCCTCCAGTTGGTCACCAGAGGTGTCTCCATGGGTTTGCATCTGTTCATGTGAAACCTCTGAAGTATCATGTTTTCATACTTTCCTTGAGAGACAAACAGTTCCCCATCACCTTTTCATACTTCCAATCTGAGTAAGTAGTGCGTGAGACCCATGTCCTTCATTTCAAATTCTCTTACAAGGTCCTCATTGCAAGATCTGATCAGTTGCTCATCACCAGTTAAAATCAAGTCATCAACATATAAGAAAAAAAAAAAAAAAATTACCTTCTATCAATGATTGAGGTTTTCATCCACTTCACTTTTGGTGAAGCCCAAACTGGTGAGATAGCTATCGATCTTGGTCTACCAAGCACATGGTGCTTGCTTGAGACCGTACAATGCTTGCTTCAGTATGAACAAATGAGATTCCCAATCAAAAGTCTCAAATCCTTCTCATTGCTTGATATACACCTCGTCCTCAATAAATCCAATGAGGAATGATGTTTTCACATCCATCTGGTGGATCTTCCACCCCATTGGTGCAACTATAGAAATAATTGATCTGATGGATGAATGCCTTGCTACAAGAGAAAAGGTCTCCTCATAGTCAAACCCCTCAACTTGGGAGCTCCCCTTAGCCAAAAATCTATAATTTTACTTTTC
Source organism: Pinus taeda (assembly GCA_000404065.3). NCBI lineage: Eukaryota > Viridiplantae > Streptophyta > Pinopsida > Pinales > Pinaceae > Pinus > Pinus taeda. The sequence goes on from APFE030118169.1 coordinate 143,453, forward strand.
TATGCTTTCGTCTACTACATGCTTTACCTTGAAGATCCATATCGAACCCACAACGATTTATCTATTGGTCTTGGGACCACTTCCCAAACATTTTTCTTTACAATGGATTCGTATTCCTCCACCATTTCATTAACCCATACTGGTTTCTCTATTTCTTCCTTGAAATAGGATGGCTTAGTCTCTATAAGCTCAGTCATAATTAGAACCATGTAGCCAATGTACCGATTTGGTGACCTTCTTTGCTTATGCTGATTTGAAGGAGCACCCACATTATCCCTTGCATCCTGCACAAGTCTCTCAGCTTCCTTGGTCCTTTTCCTACCTTCTCTGGATGGTTATTCTTGAGTGGCTATCTCCACTCTCTGCTCCTCAATTTGTGACTTCTCGACAACTTCCTAAGGCTCCTCCTTTGGAGGTAAAAGCTCTTCTTTTGGTGGGATCTTAATCTACCTCTCAAGAGAGCATCACATGGCTTTGTCTTCATCAAATTTTACATCCCTTCGCACAATTTTCATTATGATGGATGGAAAGTACACACTCTAGTTGTGGGGAGTTTCTGTGTAACCGAAAAATACCCCTAATTTTGATGTCAACTCTAGCTTCTTTCTGATTATTTGGAGACATAGTAACCAGAGGCTCTAAAAATCCTGAAGTGACACATACGAATTTCTCCCTGAGAAATATTCCTCTGGTGTAATCATGCCAAGAATGCGATGAGGACTCCAGTTTTGCAAATAGATTGATGCGTTGCATGCCTCAGACCACAAATGCAAAGGTAGGCCCTAATCATGCAACATCGACCTCGCTTCTCCCACAATGCTACAGCTCTTTCTCTCAGCCTCCCCATTCTGTTGTGGGTTGTGGGGTGTTGTCAAATCTCATCGAATGCTTTCTTTTGCACAAACTTTTTTAAATTCATTCAACATGTACTCACCTCCATTATTTCTCCTGAGATCTTTCACCTTCTTTCCCGTTTCTTTCTCACTTAATTCTTGAATTCTACAAACTTGGAAAATGTCTCATCCTTCTTCCCCATGAAGAAGATCCAACACTTCCATGAGAAGTCATCAATAAAAATGACAAAAAAAATTTCTCTAGCAGTGGAGCCTTTCGAGAAGGGTCCACAAACATTAGAGTGGATCCTTTCAAGGACTGCATGTGCTTTGTTGTCCCGATCATGAACTATGGACTTTGTGTATTTCCCCAAAGTACATCGTTTGCATACATCTTGCTACTCAAGTGCTCCTTTGGGGAGGCCTGTGGTTATTTGTTGTATGATCTTAAAAGAACCATGATGCAAATGGCCAACTCTTCCATGCCAAAGTTTACCGACATTGTGTCTCTGCTCCTTCTCCGACTTTGTGCTGAATGTAGCAAAATCATCCACATCTAGCTTGTACATGTTCTTGACATGAACCCTGATTTGATTCACCTGTACCATGACCATGTGTCTCAGGAATGCCTTTCTTTTTTTGAAGATCACATCATAACCACGGTCTTCCAAAACTGCAACAGAGACAAGATTTTCTTTAGGCTCAGAACGAACATGACATATTTGATCCTAAGGGGGGGAGCTTGAATCCCTCTGAAAGGTGATTGTACCATATTCGGTCACGCTATATCTTCTATCATCCACCATCTTAATGTGCATCTGCAAATATTTCTTCTCCAGGTCATTGAAAAAATCTATATTGCCTTTCATGCGGAATGATGCACCTGAGTCCAAGTATCACATGCTCCCCATCACTGTCCTGGCCATGCATGCAATGAGAGTAAAGTCAAGCTTGAACTGTGAAGTCAAGGCTTCACCTGTTTCTCCTCCTGAGGTCTTCTTGTTTGTCTTCCTGTGGGGACACTTCATGGTATAGTGCCTGAATTCATTACAATGGAAGAATTTAATTGTTGGAAAATATTTCTTCTTGCCCCCTTGACTAGATTATGGTTTGGATTGGGATTTCTTCCCTTTTACCTTATTTTCTTTCCAGCCAATGCAAATTTTTATTCATCCTCGCCCTTCGATGAAGTCCCATATCTGGTATTCTGCCTTATTTCCCCTTGTATCAAGTCGAAACATAAGGGATCCCAACTCGATAGTTTCTCCCTTCCATTCACTAAATCTTGATAGTTATTCCAGTTCTTGGGAAGGCCCAAAAGGGATAAGGTTACCAAGTCTTCTTTAGGGACATTAACATCGACCCTACCAAGTTCATCACGAGGCTGTGTAAAATTTCCCAGATAATGCGCAATTGTGTCATTCTTCCGCATCTTAATACTTCGAATTCTCTCCTTGAGCACCAACTTCCCATGGTCTCTACTATTCTCAAACAATTATTTTAGTTCTTTCCACATCACGAATGAAGTTTCTTTTCTATGTAGATTCGAGACTATATGATCCCAAACTTCCTCCAAGATGATTCTCCTCGCCTTGGCTACATATTTCTTCCACTGAGAAATATTATGGGCATCATATACTTGAGGTTTTGCAACATCTATCATGATGTATTCTAGCAACCTATTGGCATCCAATATTTCCTCCATGCGGTCCTTCCATGCAACAAAATTATAGGTTACTTCCAAGGCAGACTCAAGCCTTAATCCATTGAAGGCCATCTTCTCATCTCTAAAGAAATCTTGTTACATTGATCTTCAAATTCAAACCTCTGAGAAATAACCTTGAATTGCCTTCTCTAATGTGAATCCAACTCTCATGCCATATAGAAATTAGGTTGTATATTTGTAGTTTCTCATGAACTTTTAATCAAAATCACAATACACATATCTACACTACTACTCTCTGGACCTTATTTCACAATTTAGAGAAAAAATTCAGACATGCAAGAAGAAATAACACACATGCAACAAGTATTTTTATCTGGGGAAAGAAATCTGCTAAAAACCTCAATGCCTCTTTCATTAATCAAATGAAATAGATATGTATTGCAATTTCTTTACTCAACTGATCTCACCCTACAAGTGTAGAACCTATCTCTCTTCTCACTGAAGGCCTTTGACCTAGACTTAGTCAAATTTTCCCTCAGCTTGAGCTCCTATTTCCTTCTGTTGTTCCTTGAGGAATTAACCCTTATCATTTAGGAAATTCCCTCAATTGAATTGTGCAATTTAGGTTGATCATCTGACTACATGCAACACTTGTACACTCAAGACTAGTCTAAAATTGATGTTACACTGCCTTGGAATCTCCACCTCAACTGGGTAACTCGAATTCTCTACACGCACTAGCTATTTTCGGATAATTGATTAGTTAACTGGATGATCACTGAGTTTTACTTAGGTCGCATTGCTTAACTGACCTTCCACTAGTTCCTCCAAAAATTGGAACTAGTTTAACTGAAAACAACTTGAGATAACTCACCTTGATTGCTACAAATTAGCAATCACACATGCAGAACTGAAATCTAACTCCTCCAACTTGAATTTACTGAGTAAACTAGGTGACACAAGCCATGTCACACAAGTTACCATCATCCAGGTTGTATGTTGATGTGGAAATTTGAATTTTATCAATTTAATCAAGGAAAAATCAAATTGAGAATTTCCTACCACATTTTTCAACAATTGCTACAACTTTGACTGTAACAAACTAGTGATGCAATTCCAATTATAGCGCACAGTCAGTACAACTTCGGTTGTAACAAACAAATGCTACAATTTCGACTGTAGCACATAGTTTTTGTGACTCTAGTTGTATCACACAAGTGCTCCAATTCCAACTATAGCACACAATCACTGCAATACCGATTGTAACACATGAGTGTTGTAATTCTGGTTGTAGCACACATTTGTTACAACTTCGGTAGTAGCACACAAGTGTTGCAATTTAGATTATAGCACATAGTTGTTGTAACATTGGTCTTAGCACACAATTGTTGCAACACTAGCTATAACACACAAGTGCTGCAATTTCAGTTGTACAATTAGCATGATTTTCTCACGATGGAAGACAATGAAGGCAAGTGGGTAATGATTCACCTCTTGCAATCTAGTTTAACTTATCCAAAGAGCCATGATTATCAATTAACTAGGCATAATCACACGAGTCCTCATAATTATACAAGAAGTGGCGTGGTCAATCTAAGAGAGAATAAACATACAATGTATCGTATCATTTATGATATAACATTGAATAGCATATCCCATACATTTATTAAAAATCATAGACACACAAGATCTCATACTAGTCATAAGCATAACATTGACTTCACGGTCCATGTTTCAAATATGAATTTTAATATACTTATTTGTGTGTCTTAAATTGATTGTAAATTAAAGGAGGGAATTTTACTCTTCACCCAACCATATGCCACCTACACCATGACTTTCTTGCAGTTGACCACCGTTGAGTTAGATCCAATGTCTGAGGAAATGCATCTTCAAGGAATTCACACCAAATACTTTGTTAAACATTCAAGAGATGGAATACATTGTCCAAGTGGTTTACCAACTGCCCTTTAGCAATAATCACCACAATGACCCACTCTTCCTCTAAGTTCATTCACTAGGATTCACTAAAGGTATAGATGCAATATTTATCAGTATGGGAGTTGGAATCCACTATCTAGGTGGTACATAAACTACACATCAAGCACCACAATGATTCATCCACTAAACCTGTCACTGACCATGCAGGATTTGAACAACATAGATCAATGGCCTTAAACACAATTCACAGGTAATATCACCAAAAATTCACAAGTATGTAACTCAAGGTCAAGTTTTTACGGCATTGGTTTGTAACTTTATTGCACAGGCTCTGTATGCAAGCTTAGATGCTTCACTACCTTATGTTGTCACTACTCAACTATGTCCATGCACTCCCACCATCATTTCACCACTCTCCAGGGAAAAGGAGACTCATTGATCACCAACTAGAAAATCTCAACCCCCCCAAAAGGCCCACCACTCTTATCTTCTTCTATATGCATATATATTGTCTCCAATGTCCCTTTTATGCATTTTAGAGAGCGCAAACATGGCCCTTTAGCACATTTTAGAGGGTGTTGACTTGGCCCTTCCTTTTGCAATGGGAAATGGGTTCTGTCACATGTTTTTCCACCACCTCAAATCCAATCTCATAAATGACTGTCAACAAGTTAGCTCTTCCCAAATCACATTACATAAACAATATGCCATGCAATGACTTCCAAAATTTGCAAGTGACTTCAAAATTTAAGTTTTGGCTAGGTTCATGGCCTTTTAAGGTACACAAGCTCCCTTATAACATTGAATCCGTCAGGTTGCCCCTTCTTCAGTGGATAGTGAACATAAATCAAATTTAAATGTTTAAACAATGTATCAGCCAACCATGATTTCCACGTTATCATTACAATCATAATTTAAATTACAAAAGCAAGGGTAAAAGAAAGAATTGCCACAAATCATCATAGAATAGACTCTAAAGTTCAAGTGCCAATCCATCAATAACTCAACAACCTCCATGTGTGTTACAACCACTATCCAATAGTCTCGATTCATGATAAATTCCTCCACATGTGTGCAATATAATGAGGTGTAATTTCAACATAAAATGAAACCTCAACATGAAAATATAACTAATAAGCCAAGCACTCAACTTGTGGAGTTAATATACACACCAAGGAGTGGGTTTCCCCCTCTACACATACAATGCAATCTTGAAAAACCATGAAGGAGAATAGCACTCCATGAAAACAAGTGTCTATATTGTATAACATCTCTAGACGGCCACAATAGGCACTTAAAACTCCTAGGTGTCCTTATCAACATGAATAATGTCACCAATCCTCATCCAATAGCTGAAAACTTCTTGAGTACCATGCCAATTTCTATATCTGATAATTCCTAGTTTTTTCGTAAAACATGACCAATGGGAGTTCAAAGAAAAAAACTTATTATAGAGAGCATGATGGTAGTTTATCCCAACAAGAGAACAAGGAAAGTTTTTTAAGTTGTATTTAACAATTAATATATTTGAATTATCTATAGGTTCAAATTATTGATGTGTATTGGTTAATATGTGTCATACATAGTAAAAACTAGAAGAAAATTGATCAGTTTAGTTACAATCTAAACGAAAAATACAAAACCTTTGTGGACATGTTGCAAAGAGAGAAATTACTAAGAGGATCAGAAGGTAATGAACATGAAGTTTTTTTCATTTTTTTACTAAAACTGAATTTATTAACATTAAAATTACTAACATGTTTTAAACACTCAATTTTTTTTAGTGTTCTATAGGGAGAAATAGAAAGGGAAAGGAATGTCATCCTAAAAAAAAAATTACGAAACATGTAAATGATGATGTGTTGGTCCTTAGTTTATCTGAAGTGATGTTGGAAGTTAATGAGAGAAGGGATATTTTTATAAATCTATAAGGGATATAGTGGAAAGAATATATAGACATAGTTTCCCATTATAATACAAAAATAAATCAAGTGACTCCAAGATCTAGGTTAAATTTAAATTACAAGAAGCATTTTAGAGCAATAATCAATCCGAGCCATGAGACTTAAAACAACAAAAAATTGCAATAACAAAAATGAAAATTTTAAAAGGTATTATTACTGAACATGTTTTTCTATATGTCCCAAAAATTACTAAATTAAATTTTTCCACTGTGTTTACTTCCATGGAAATTTAAAACAAATAATTTTTTATTTTTTTTTGCAAGAATATTATGCAAATTCCAAAAGAAAAATGAGGGGGACAACAATATATTTTGTTAGGGATGTCCATAAAAGTGCACAAGGAAATGGTAAAAGAAAATAATATAATTGCATTATAAAAAGAGCCATCCTAACAATTCCATCCATCATAGGCATGTAATCACTCATATGTTCTTTTATGTACATTGAATATAATTATTTCATGAAATGCTAATTTTCAATTGTTTTGTTGCAAAAAACAAATTGGAACCCATTTAGCACATAAGACAAGATGACAAGGAAGAAAAGGGTTGATTGCAAGGTTTGTGAGTGCTTACATTTTTAGTCTTACTTAAGATTTCATATTTGTTGTGATCATTATATTTAAATAACTAGTTTACAACTGTTTGTGGATATGATCATATAATAGATGTTAATATACAAAGAAGAACCAATTAGAGAATTGATCAACATTGGGTTCAACATGAGTTGTGAGTATGTGTTGAAGTATCAAGGGCTAATTGCACAATTTGTAAGTAGCCATGTCATTTAACTTCCCTCATTTTATAATTAATGGAACAATGTACAAGAAACATGCATATTACTTGTTTCTATGCTTTGTTATGTCATATTAAACATGCAGGAAACGAAGTATGGAGTGGATCAATTGGAATATATTTTGAGAGAAGGCATAAAGCATGGATTCAAAATAAAATGTGTTATTCATGAAATAATCGTTCATCTAGTACGCTTTTATTTATGCAATCATGTAGATTCCAATATATAAATGTTGATATAATAATTACACTTTATTTCTATGTGTTTAAATGGAAGATCAACAGATGGAACATCAGGCATAATCCAATCAACAAAATACTATGTTAAAAAATCCAAGTACAATATCACTTGCATGTGATGAAGAAATGAGGCATGCATGTAGCTCAAGTGATGAGGATGATTCACATGATGAATAATAAACAATATAATTGAATGTTATTACAAGTTGCATGTTTTGGAATATTTATCTGTGAAAATAATGAATTTTGTTTAATGTACTTGACATATTCTCCCAATTGCACAATGACATCTTACTAATTAGTATAACAATCATATATTGGCTACATTTTAATTATTGTGGATCTTTATGATGTCCCATTTTGTTTGATGATGAGTCTCTTATTCATATGTAATAAAATTGGTTTCCAATTATATTGCATGTCGAATATTGTACATGTCATTTTGTAAATTAAATAATATATAAGATGGGTTACATTACTACACTAAAAAAAAAATCTAATTTCCATGATGAATAATGTGTTAATGTAATCATTATATCAAAATGCAATAAGTGAAATATACAACTAATTAATTTTTAGAAAATTGAAATTTTGCAAAAATGATTCATTAAAATATATACACATCAATACATGGTATTCTTTTCAACTCTTTTCAACTCACTACATTTAATGTAATGCTGCCTATCATAGAATGGACAACAATGTGATTTTATGATCAACACATCCCAATGCTTATAAATTATGTTACCACACCAATTCTACAATTATGAAAAAACTATCACTTTGAACAGCAATGCATTATTATATATATCGTTTCAAAGTATTATGATGCACATATATTCATTTGCATTGATAACTTACACAAAATTAGCCACATCGGTGCTTTATAATTTTTCTACACACCAGTGCTTACAATAAAGTAACCACATTGATCCTTCACACAGGTGCTTTAATAGCATTAGAAATGAAAATGCTTTAAATAAACGACGAGCATTAATGCTTTGATATTATAACAATGCACTTGTGCCTAGCACATGCAATATTTTTTTAAACAAAAAAAGTAAATACCATTGCATAAAAATTGTACAAGCATAGATGCACTCTAAAATGAGAAATAATATCCTAATGCATAAATTTTTTAAGAGCACTAGTGTTGTCAGTTACAAAGGGAACATCCATCACATAATACTTGATAATGTATTGTGCTTTTAGTGATATAAATGTGCCAATACATCCATGTTGTAGATGCACTATTGTGTGTTAACAAAGAGTGTACTATTAAAAAAACCTTCCACTTTCACTCACCTATATATATATTTTTAAAGAACATCCATTTAAAATTTTACTGAAAACTCCATGTCAAAGTAGTGGAGGTTGTAGCAGAAAGTTTTTTTTGGGAATTTTTTAACACTAAAAAGCTTTGCTAAAACCTTTGTGACATTGTGTTTTCCTTGTAGTGTTTTCCACATTGTACAACTTTTCCACCAAACAGAAATGTAATAAACTTTAGTTGGTCATTAGCTTGTAGGGATTTAAGGCAATGAGAGAATGTAGGATAAATGGACTTGATGAATACATTGAGAGGAATGCCTATTTTCACTCTAATGGCATCCTTGTCATACATGATGGATTTGATCTTAGAATCTAATGCGATGGGATCATTATAGTTTAACTCTAGGTTGAAGAGCCTAAGAAATAGGTGTATCAATTATAGTAATGAGTGTGAGCCATACAATTCCTTTAACTTATTTAGAGCGCCATATGAATATGTAATGGAAATAATATGATGGCTCACCTCTTCACTTACTATTGCAGAAATTAGGGTATAATATGTATTATCTTTGTTCCTCCATATGGATCCTTGTCTAATGTAGGCTACATAGGTCCATTGTCCTCCTGTCCTTGTTGTTGGAAACTTATTCTCTGTCACAAATGGCATTACATAAATAATTAAAAATGAGTGTGCTTGATCTTTTTGGACCAATGTCAGTAGTTCTCCTTACCAGTTGGCACCATGTTGACAATGGAGATGAAAGAATGCATCTTCGTTAGTAATTTCTCCTTGCAATAATTAAGTTCTTCATAGAAATGCTAGTCTTGGTAGTTTTCTTAACATATTTTGGATCAAGCGTGTTATATCAAGTCTACACACCTCACTCGATACAAGTATCAATACAAATCCATCCTAAACATAATAACACCACCTACTTTTCACAAGTCAAATCTTCAAAGGGTGGACAAACGCTTGCAATTTTCCATTAATAAACATGGCAGCATTTGGTTACAACTTCACACGTCACTTGGCACAAGTATCAAGAAAAATAAATTCCAAGAATAATAATTCCATCTACTCTTCACAAGTAAAATATTTCGAAGGGTGGAAAAAATCTTGTGATTTTCCATCAATAAACATGGTGCTCACTAGTTACAAAAGCATATATTTATGGAAGACACAGATCTTTACAACACTTTTCTTTCGATACGGTTATCAAATTGAAAGTCACTAAAGAAGAATTAGTTCTAACTTGGTGAGAAGGAAATCATTCATTTTTTTAAGATCTAATGTTTGTCTCTAGATGATTAGACTTTCAAAAACCTTATCTCCATATATTTGAAGAATAAAAATGGATACATATTAGTAATACAGTAAATAGTTTGGAAGTAGAGGTGTTAATTGGTGATTTTAGATGAAAAACAAACAAAATAATATCTAAGGTTCTCACAAGCATACAATGTTGATGACAATACGGGAATGAAGGAGAGAGAAAGGAAGGCAAACACTAATGGTCTTGTAAAACCGTGTTAGGAGAACCACGTGAAGGATGCATTAATGACCTGAAAGGAAATAGAGAGGAGCTACATCTAAAATGAAGAAGAATAAAACCATACATAGATAGGCTTGATGAGAAAAGAATGGAAAATAGATAGAGAGGCATCTCTAAGTAAGAATAATGGAGTTATTAGAATAACCTAGTGTTGGGTGAATGTATTATCGTTTAATTCTGTTGTAGTACTTTCCCAACTATTTAATTTGTCAATCCAAGGTTCGTAGACTTACGAGGCACATGCACTATATATGCAGGACCGAAGTGGAACTAATTTATCTAAATTACTAAAATCAAATTAGTCTAGGAAGGCATTGAAACACTAACTAGGAAAGCAGGAAATTGCATAAGGGAAAAGAAATACAACATGTGAAGACTTTGAATGGCAAACAACATATGTGAGCTCACAACAATAAAGATATCTTAAATTATATTACAAGAACCAAATAACAAATCATGAAACTGTAACAATAAAAGAATATGAATCAAAACTAAGAATCCCCTTCTCCTAATTACAAAACTATCTCTTAAAGCTAATCTCCATTCTTCATTATTATCAAAATGAAGAGAGAGCACTCTCTTATATACATGAGGAAGACAACCATCTCATAATTAAATATCCAATATTCTCTCAAGCACTCTCAACTACTTTCCCATTATTACAAAATATGATCCCTTTGAATCCTCCACACATCTCTCACATATCTTGGATAAGATATGCCAACCAAATCCTCCATGATCTTCTCCTTAGGAATAGGCTTG